>LXGU01000136.1:0-74373 GCA_001640685.1 Catunica adiposa
CCCCCAAAAAAAAAAAAGAAACCGAAATACAAACACAGAAGTATAAAACTTACGTTGATCCAAGACGAGCAGAGCGTTGATCGATTGCTCCAAATAAGGTCGGCGTGGAATAAAAGGTGTTGCTGTCGGTGGAATACTGCGACTGTGGGTTCAGAGGGTCAGAAAAGTAGTTTGCTGAGTCACCGGGCGCGTCGAGGGGAATGGATGTCCCTGAAGTATATCTATAGATCAAGCAGAAGTTAGGCCTGGTGTTAGTTGATCAAGGATATGAAAATAGCAATTCAAAATTCTTATGTTGGCATCGGTATAAAGTGAATGATGAGCGTAGCGCTCATATGGTACTATGTGTATGAGTGCAAAGATTATATAAGTGTGATGGAGCCGAGGCGGAACAATGAGACCTCAAGATTTTATAGAAAGAGGCTGTGGGACCACACCGTCTGAACTGGTGATATCTTGTGAGACGCAGACCTTTGATAGAGAAAAAGCGGACTCGGTAATAGATATATGGCCATAACGAGGTGCCAAATGAACAATTGACAACACTTGAAATTGCTTTATAACAATGTTCACCAGTCACCAAGACACGGAGTACCGAAGCAACTTTACTAGTGGCCTCTCTAGCTATTTCTTATTGGTTTGTTGGCCACTTGGTTGGATGCAACCAAATATCCTCGTATGTAGAGAATATCAACTTTCTCAACATAAATCCAGTATCAAACCCGCAAAATAATAAATCAAATGGGAAAGAATGAAGCACGAATGAGTCGTCACCATTAAGGGTCACTGGTCTCCGAAGAACAAGGAGCCCGCATGCTGAGCAGGTACGATTCAAGTCGACAAAAGAAGCACCCTACTCAATCTAGGACATCGGAAGCAGAAAGTAGTAGCAGCAAGCGCAATGACACTCGAGGCAATCGACATACTCCTTATTCCTTCCCCGAGAATATATCCATCCACTGTGCCTTGTCTCTGCACCCTGCTGCACACGGCACCTTGGCTTGCATGCATTTCTCTGGCTTTAATGCCATTGTCTGAACTGGGGTACGGGAGAGAGAGCCAAGGGGGCGTGTGGTGTCACCGCTCGGTGCGCAACCCTGGCTGTAAACTGGACGATTTTTGGGCTACCATGATACAGCCGCATGATGTGCTGCAAAGGCAACATTAGCTGCAGGAAACTCTCTTGTGCGACTGGAGTGCCGATGAATGAAGACAAGGGCACAAAGAGCGACTCGGGAAGACGTTGAAATGATGGAGAGTGAGTACAAGGCGACATCCAAGAATGGTGTGCTCTGCCGGTTGTTGTCCGCTTCCTGTAAGAAAAAGCTTTTGCACGACCCGAGTGCCGAGGGAATATCGCCATACGAGACTGAGACCATTTCAATGTACTCATGATAATAATGGTATCTGCGAGGAAGGGGAAATAGTCTGGTTGCGTCCCTGCTTTATGCCAATCAGCCAGCCAGGCCTGACCTGCTATTCATCGTGTGACAGGACGGTTGCTTCGACTCGTGTGACGCGACAGGGAAGCCGACATCAACTGGCAGTTAAATACCTGCTTAGAAGCCAACAAGACGCAATCGAGAGGACACGGGAAACAAAATTCAACCTAAAGTGGCAGCAGGAAACATACAGTAAAGTTGAAATATGGTTGTCAACAGAAAAAAATGCGCTTGAGATATGCCGTATTGTGCAGCTGTAGTTGAAAAGGCTGTAATACGCAAAAACAACGAAGAGGAAGAAAGGAAGTCAAGATGAGACGAGGTGTGGGCATCGTTGTGTAAGCACATCAGAAATTATAAAGAACGTCCAGAAGGATTGCCTCCAGCAAGCCAGTAGACAGACAGACACAAACAGCACACACACACGCATATATACAATGCCCAAATGGTAGCAAGGAGCCTATTCCCCGCCATCGATCTACCGAACCGGCCATCACCTAGTTAGAGACCCGATTGGTAGTTTCTGGCTAACCAATCCATTGGGTCAAAGTCCTACTAGGCATGCTCAACAGATAGCGCTAGTGGTCGTACAAGATCAGAGGACCGAATGCCCTGGAAGGGGGATACTGCCTCCAGGGTACTGGAAACGGCAAAAAAAAATAGATTTATTAAGCGGGATCAACTGCAGACTACTGCTAGTTCAATATCGCTACCTGTAGCCTCACCGACAAAACGGGCACTAGGCCAATATCGGCGTGTGCGACCACATCCAGAGGTTCAATAATGGTGCCACAAGCACCAACAAAGCCTGCTCTGACAACCCTCCAGCGACCCTCGTGCCACTAAGCCAACGAGCCGTACCAAGGATAAGCCTAGTATTCAAAGCCTGGCATTGGCCAAAATGGAGCAGAAGCGACAAAGTAGACTTGAGAGCCTCGATAGAGACATCTAAAATGATGACGCCATTGGGCTGTGCAGCTAGAGAGCAGAAGGCAAGCTAGGGTAGAATAGGCATGGTTGAAGCTTTATGGAACACAGCACAAAGTCCCGTTTGGTGTAGTGACAGGCTGTGTATATAAGGAATAGAAACTCACAATTCGCTCACAATTCCAGAGAAAAAAAAAACAATGTACAAGTTCACCACGCAGCCGGACAAAAGGACAAGACCAGCGCGATGGCTTTATCAAGCAAAACGACGATACAAGCGTAGCCTCATCAATCAACCAGAATCACGACAATCTAAAAACGCAATGGACGGAATGAGGGGCATTTCATATGTGTGACGAAAGCTCCTGCTCTCCCTTTCCCTTTCCCTTCCCTAGCCACCTACCCAATTTGCAAGGGCCATCAAGCTGGGGTGGGAAGGTAAGGAAGGTAAGGAAGGTAGAGGAGCAGGTGGAGGAGCAAAAATCAAAACGCTATTAGGAAGGAGAACGAGGGGGCGTAAATCAAAAAATTGGGCAGGAGAGGAAATATCGGAAGCTAACTATGCTGTCCTTCGACCCACTTTGGAAGCAATAGGAGGAAAGTGATGAAACCTAGTCCTTGGAGCGGCAGGTACGGCAATAGGGTTATATAGCTGTTTTAGGGGTTTATTGTGCAACGGTCGACTTCGACGACAACAGCTTTGGCAATTACCGATGGTACACAAAGAAATTCCATGGGTATCAGCTGTTGAAGCATTTTTCTTTTAATTTTCCCCTTGACGTATAAATATTGAATACATTCCGGGCAAGAAAAATAAGTACTAGATCGAAAAAGATAAGTGGGAATAAAACAGTCCACATAGTAAAAGAAAATACCAACAAGTATTCGGACACCAGTGAAGGAAGAGACGTGAGAGAATACTTACCTCATATCTGAAGAAGGAGCAACTTGGCAGTCCATATTGTAGTCCATTTGTAAAACTAACAACAATACCCAAGAAAAGCTAGGAAGGCTGGAAATACCTGTAAGATAAAACACATGTCAGCATCATAAACTAAACGCGGCGTGATATTGGGGTTGATGCAAAAATAAATGGCTTTACCCAGCACCTAAAAGTCAACAGCCATATAACTTCTTTAATCGCCCCCGCCGCGTCACCCAAAGTTCCAGGCTAGTTACCAACACAGTTAATTGGGAAACAAGATGCCCATTTACTCATGTGCTAGTTTTTTACTCCATCCAAATGGGGGGCCGTAGGATGTGAGCAACCGAAAGCGCGTGGATGGTAGTGGCCCTGTGTCACGCTTTGTGCGATGCTTGACACGGAAAAAAATGGACTATAGGAAGGTAAAATAGGGACGAGGGGGCTGATTTTGAGAGCAGTGGCGAGATGGGCTGGATCTTAGACGACCAAGACGATTGGGGCGAGGAGGTGGGGTGAAGGGTGAGATATTGAAATGGGGGTGCGACGGGTAGGACTAAGGTGTAGAATGAGGTTGATGCATGCCAGTAAGCCGAGAACCTAAAGGATACATAGGAGATGACGACATCTGAAGACCTTAAACATGCTGTGGGATGGAATTTGGTGAAGTGAATCAAAGTACAAATAGGCCAGTGACATATGCTGTGGTACTGATATCGTGCTCTATAAGCACGGGTGGACTAACCTATTGCAAGACTATAGCGTAGACTCAGAAACCCAAAAGTGGCAACAGAATGAACCAATTGTCACAACAATCTGATTCAAACAGTACTTTGCGACAGCAGGTTGAGTAACTAGATGATGCAGATACAGACGATATGAGTAAATCAATAGCGCCGAGGTGATATCATTGGTAGATATAGCTGGTTGACCCGGGCTAAGAAACCCGTTCTACTCGCCCGCTATAGATAAAATGTCAAGGCTTGTGCAATTGGACACTTTGATCTGGAAATAAACAAACGACGGGCCAAAACAAACTGTTATTGAAACGGCAACACGAAGTTATAGCTAGGTATCTAGCGATAGTTTGCGGATGAGACTGCGGAAAGGGATCAAGAAACACTAGACGTCTATAGCGAACACTAGTATTAGCAAGCACGAGATCGTGTCAAATACCAAGATAAAATTAGACCAAAACCACGCGACAGAAAAGGAAGCAGTCTCTGTGATGGTGGTGGTGAGGCCCAGAAAAGGCGAAATATAGATAATGGTTTGGCAGCGGGTGGGTGTGTTTAACAGATTCAGCAAGGCAACGAGACACAGCTAGATGTCGTGACAACGAACAACTGACTAACCAGGCATATACAGTAACGTTTACCAGTTTAGATAAACGTGGACTATTATAAATGCCGATAGCGTGCTGACGGGAAGCAAAAGGCGATGGTGGAAGTACGGACCTGGTGAGATAGTGTCGAGATGATAGAGTACGGTTTAAAAGTTACGAGTGAGCCTGAGTACAACCAGTAACGGGTAATGGTACAGCAAATAAAAGCTATGCGTGTAGACAAGGTCAAATTGGCTGGATTGTGAAGTTGTGAATAGGGTAGAATAAACAATAAACACGACAAGAACAAACGGTAGCCGACTGTGGAGAAGAAAAGTGTAAAGATGGCTCTGATAAAAAGTGGGATAGAAGATGGTGAAGAGAAGGCGTTCTTAAAAGATTAGACCCTCAACAAAAAGTTTCCAGAATGGATTGGTGCTGGATTTTGAAGAGATATCTTGGAGGTTCAAGAAGGCAAAAGAGCAAACGGTTGACTGGTATTTATCGATTTAGTGAGCTGCCAGAAACACAAGGCAAAAGGGCACGACGGCAGCCGACAGACCAACAAGACAAGGAAAACTAAAATTTATACTGCCGAGTTATTCCTTTGGTGGTTCTTGCTTTTGCGGTTGTTTTCTCATGGGGGTGTCAGAAGCAAAAAGAGCAACAATCTCAAAAGCAGGTGGTGCCTGGTAGAAACTAGACGAGACACAGAGCCAAGAGCCAACAACTTTGAGTAAGTGTGCTGCCACCGAAGGAAAATTGGGGGTGATAATCCAATTATGAGAGGCGCTTGGATAGAGACAAACAAGACGTATGATGTGGATGTGGATGTGGATGTGGATAGAAGATAGAGGTAGAAGAGAAGCTCAAGATCGTTAAGGACCTGATTGAGAGATCGTCTTTATACTAATGAGAAAGGTGAACAGAAGACCACAGGCGAGAGAATATGCAGGCCCCATAATTAGTGGCGTAATAAGGCCCGGGACACAGAGATGAGCAACAAAGTCGCGAATATTTCTCTTAATTTTCCAGTTGTTGCCATCTTGGCCCTCTAAGGAAATGAATTTACATGCTGGAGATGCCATATATGCTATACACCAATTACCATGCAGAAGACAACACAAGCTGATCTAGGACCGTGGGTCAAACCCCCCGTTCTCTCAATATCCCACTCGAGAAATTCAAGACCCAGAAACGCGGTCTCGCAACGCAACAATCAGCCCAAGACACTCTAACTCTCAAGTAACCAACCTAAGGCCTTGCACGCACGACACAACCGCAGTCTATTGATCGATGATGACGAAGAGACAAAAGGAAAGACGGCGTGTGTGTTGAACAGTGAAAATAGGCGTGTGGTCAGGAGTGGATACGGGGGGGCGTGAATAAAAGAAAAACCGTCCTGGCTAGCTGGCTGGCTAGGCTCAGTTTACCGCTGGCGGGTAGATTTGGGGTCTTGGTCTTTGGTCTTTGGTTGGCGGGCTGAGAAGAGAGAAATGGATGCTGACGGGATGGGCTAGTGGATCGGTAGGCAGACGGGTGACAAGGCAGGCAGTTGATGGACTGTAGGGGTAAACTATGAGATGGTGCGGACTTACAGTAGGCGGCTAAGAATAAAGAGTGGGTTCTTTTAGCGAGCTGATAGGTTACTGAAGTGGCGAGAGGGGCTCGGTAGAAGGCAAGAGACAAGTGGGTGTTTGTGGAATAGAAAGTGATATCGATGGAGAGATAGTATAGTGATTCTGGCAGTAACGGGGTATGATGTAAGTGATCGAAGTTCGGGGAAATCACATCGGGATATGCAGAAACATTTACGGGTCCTTTATATAAACGGAGCAGAAGAGGAATGAGCAACGTATTGAATTGGAACGGAAATTGAAGGGGGATCAAGTGGCAAACCCAGGGCTATTGGTACTTGGTTTATGTTAGCGAGTAAAAGAGAAAAGAATAGTACTAGCCAGACGATTACTATTAGCCTAGGTTGGATTAGTCTGCGAGAATGGTAACGGCAACCATGATTGCTACGAAGCAAATAGCCGTCCTAGGGAGGGTACCAGCTAGGTCCGGGGTGGAGGATGAGGGGGGGTATGGATGGAATTGATGATAATTGTTTACGTAGGCCGGGGCTACTCCGGATCGACGTTAGTAATGACAATGTTTGGAAGATAATATAGTGGAGTTGACATGTGAGTAATAGGGATTAGCATTGTGGAATAAGGAAGAGGAACTCTTTTGGTATGCTGCATAAGTAAGGCAGATGTATTCAATAAGTCTAGAAGTGGGAAATAGACTCTGGATACTCATAGTACGCGTGGCGTGCTGCCATGAAAGAGTCAACCTGAATGCGCATAGTCACTATTTCCTACCTATTTTATTACTGGAATTTTATATAACATCACATTGACGTTAAATACATTCCGGTCACTCCTTCCGTCTTTCCATAGCTTACAATAAACTAATATTCAGTATTTAGGAAATACCACCTATCCCACCTAGAAAAGGAAAGAACATACATCAACTACGTTCTTCTTTTCAGCTAGGGCACTTTCCTCCTTGGCCTTTACCGAGAACTACATCTCAATAAGGTTCTATTCGCATGGTTATATGCTGCGTCACTGGGCACTATGCCAACTTTTATATGGCCAAAGATGAGCCAAAAGACGGCAGTTGTTGGACTGAGGACAAACACTACCACATTGAATCTGGATTCTAGGTATGAAAGCTCTGAGATGTTCCATATGCAGGGTCATGGCAGGGAGGTAAGCAGGCAATCTTTTAAGCAAAAACAAATGATTTATGGCAAGTGTGTTCCTAGGGTTATATGTGTTTGTTTTCTTAAGTGTTTCTTAAAGGATGTGATATGGCGAGGCAGGTTTGCTCGGGTTGGACATTTTGGGGATTGGCCACCTTCGTATCAAACTTTGGTATTATTGGATGGAGCAGATCCACACAATGCATCAATCGACCTCGTCGATGGTTACAAACACAAGGCATGGCAATGGACAGAGAAATAATAAGGCTAACTGATTGCCTGATTGCCAAAAGCCACCGGCGAGAATAGCAAGCAATCACACCGGCCTCGGAAGTTCTCTTTCCTCTAAAGTACAGTGGAGTTTTAGGATTAAGACTAGCAAATAGCTGCAGTCTCTGAATCTTTTACTCAAGTTTTGTCAAGACCTTTCCTGCTTCTATACAAGTCGTCCACAACCACTATTAACAACAGGATCTAAGCGCTTCATATCACTGGAAGAATTATTGACCAAATAGTATGGATTATTGCCCTTGTTTGCAAGAGTTCCGGTCTCTCCCAATAAGAGAACCCTTTCATCTCTCAAGTTTGTGTAGGAGCCTCCTCTTTCACTGAGTGGCCGTCCATTATTTGTGACTGCACGCATGTGTATGTATGTGTGTGTTTCCGTAGTTCACCATTGTCCAGCCCGAGTCTTTACATCAATAGACGCGGCTCTAGTCACTAAATCGTCCCTGCCTCTTGGACTAGCCAGCTACCCTCGGGAAACGGTGAACAAGATTCGCAGAATCCAGAGACAGGTTTCAGCCACGAGACTGTAGTTGGGGCATTGAGGAAATGGTCACAAGACAGAGTCCAGTGCTATAGACCACAGCCTCCTCGGAGTATCAAAACGTAACAGACTATGAATATTCATAAGGGCCAACAGAAGTGATCTCAGCCGTTGTCAATCGCCTCAGCTGTATTGGGCTTTGACAATCAGTGGCGCCGCTGAGTTGTGAGCGTCTTCATTTCAGTCTATCTACAGTAAGGATATCTGAACAAATGCGCTGGCAAACAGTCCAAGCACCAACGCCCACTACCGTGCTTTGCTTAGCCGGCATTTATCTCCAATACCGCCCTTTCCGCCACGACTGTTTGTATTTTTCTTCCATAAGACTATGCATTTGAGGTTACTGCAATGTCAAAGTGTTTACTGGGCTAATGCTGGCCAATATCCTTCGATAACAGTCGGTGAAATAAATAATATACAATCAGAAGTAATAAACAAGCAAGTACCCGAAGACCCTGGTAACCAACCCGTACAGGTAAGCACATAGTACTTTTGCAATTTGTGACTATAAGTGCGCGGAAGAGAGATCTAATTCTATTGTGGGTATAAAAGCTCGGAGATTTGGTGGATTCATTAGACGCGTATTAGCGAGGGTATTGGGGGTAGTTCAATAAGTTCTATGATAAGTCAATGGTTTACTCAATTAGAGGTCCTCACTCGTTGGAAAATCTTGACCTTCTTTTCAGTAAAATATTTTTCCTGAGGTGGTAGCCAGCTTAATTACAGATAAGAGTCTATATCTATAGCTTGACGGACTGTTCATTGCTGTCTTGCTTCTTGTGAGCTATTGTCCACACATTCGTGTAGCCACTATCACAATAAATGAGATCAGGGGTGAATGTCAAAGCTGATTATGAAATCATGGTCTTGGTGGAACGTAGTCAATGGTCGAGTGAGTTCAAATGACGTCGGTGTACTTAGTTAAAGAGAGTAGTTAGTTACTCATGTATCATGATGCACATATGTATGCTATAAATTGTAAATAAGTGACTTCATAAGGAATAGACTTGCAGGGTTAGGGTCAGACCATGTTATCACTTGTTGTTGAATGATGTGTAACACAAGAACTGTCACATGGAAGGAGCGCGGGAAAGCAATTACGAAAAAGCAGAATGACAAGGGCAGCAATAATAATCAATGAATCAATCAAGGATTTAACAACCTCAACTAAGAGCATCACCAAGAGTCTCCAATTACACTATTTTAAAAGGTATTAGGATGAAAATCAAGCCAGAGGACAGATGATTTAGCAATAATACATGGCTTTGAGATATATATTGTCATGAGAATGCCAACTTAGAGCCGTCTAGGTTGAGCTCACAGCCCAACCAGCGTCCAATATTTCTGTAATCCTTTCTGAGCTCTTGGAAAAGGTGATTAGAACCATCTGGCACCCGCCACCCCGTTGCCTAAATGCTTCTGGCCGTATGTCCCCTCTGTAATAAAAGCCCTTCGGTTTCATACGATGCCATTTATTTACACAGACCCTCCTCGAATCCTCCCTCTGCAACCCCGCCACCTTGACTATGTAATTGCCGCCAACAATGTGTCAAGTCATGCCCGTAATGTGCAGATGACTGTAACAAATTCAAATTCCTTCCGTCTTATTGCATCCTAGCCCACAGGTCACGGGCCGACTCATGGCGCCATCCCAATAAGGAAGCGCCGGAATTTATTCGCGTGGGAAAGTTAGGAAAGGGATAACAGAGGACATGTACTTTACGAGTCCTGAAGATAATATATAAGCGCTTAAACAGGCATTTGCAGCTGAGAGACCTATAGTGTTGGCGGCTTCAGTGATTGTGTCTCAGGATGGACGAGGACTATGGCTGGAGGGGGGAGAATATATGATAGAGTTGATTGCATGGAGTCCTCACTTGGGGAGTTTAGCGGGTGCAATGAGATATAATAAGGGATAGGTAACTAAGGGATACGAGTTGAGGATTATTGAGGAGATACTTGTAGGAATAGGCGGACAAATAGCAATGACTTTTTAGTTAATGTGGTAGTTGAGAGGAAGCTATTATGAGACCTATGGGTTCATGGAAGAGATAGTGATACATCCAATACGTTCTTATTATCTATCTAGTACGGATAAGAGCGGCGAAAATATAGCTTGCTATTTTATACTTTCCAGAATCTTCACAAGATTGCCTTATTTCACGTACCTAGCCTTCACTATATGTATGCAACCATACAGTACCTTTTCCAGCCCCGTTCTTTTAGTTGTACGCAATGGTCCACATTGTATACTTCAGGTCCACCGGCTGCCTGCATCTTCTACCACGCATCTATTATTTATTATTCGGGACTTTGGACATAGTACCAATGACTATGACACCTCGAGACTAGTATATGCAGCCACCTTACCATAGAAGCAGCAGAACCAGACAGAGAAGAACGGCTTGATGGATTACGAAGAAAAGGAATCTCTGCATATAACAAAGACAGCCAAGAAGAAAATAATTATAGAGAAATAATTAGACTGCCAGATGAGGCCACCTGGTGCAGATTTCGGGGCTTTTGGCGGCGTTCCAGTTTCTATTCGACAGCCAACATGCAAATATAGTGTTTTCTTCTATCCTCGCTCTTTCGCTTCCATTCACAATCACCCATCCTCGTTCTGAAACCGACCACTTCCTTCCTCAATATTCCCACCCACCTGGTCCCTCAGCGGCCTTCTGCATTGATCTGGGCCCCTCGAAACCCCCTCGTAATCAACTTGTCCATCTTCCTCTCTCTAAAGTCCCTTTCCCATTCTTTTCCCCCATCCGTTCATCGCCACGCACGGATACCTGCTCACTCCTGCGGCATCTCATGTTCTCGTGGCTTTTGTGTCTTAAATTCTGGGCTGTTGATGCCCCGAGGCGGTCACGGGAACAAGTGGCGCTGATTTTATTAGCAGTTGGACACGTTAGGCAGGATAGGTTATTAATGATTATGTTTGGGGTATATTGAAAACCAGATGTGTTTGGGGATGATCTGTTAATACAAGTCCGGTACAAAGGACTTGCGGGAAGGCTGCCCCAATGATAGCACTTTCACAACGGAACCATATTTCACCCTAATGATTACGCCTTTTCTTTCAGCCAACCCCAAGTGTAACATTTGCCTTCATAACTTCCATCTCAACTCCCAAGACTGGAGCACAAAATTCAGGGGAAAACGCGGTGTCCGAGTTGGACAGCGGATGACCAACGGGGGCTAGGCTTTTCGGTAGCTACCGAGAATGGGGAGACAATGTTTGACGTTGTGGATGATGAGGATACTTAAAGAAAGCAGCGCACATCGTGAGGTATTCTTGAAGTTACTCGGCTCATGAGATCTCACGATATTAAGCTGTATCTCGTAAAAGAAAATGATGAACAAACGGCCTGAACCTCCACAGGAAAACCCACCGGACCACCGAATGCCCCACCAAACTTACTTGCCTTCCCTGGATATCATTGTGCTCTGTCAATAATAGACCCAACGCAAGCGCGCGTGGCCGTTGTCGCCTTGTATATCTTCTAGATTTGTCTCTCTGAGCTTATTACCATAAAAAAGCGGTATCGGGATTTATTGGCGATCGTTTCTGCCTACAGCTTGAGTCCCTTTTGCATATTGATTGGCTACAGTATGTCTTGGTTCTCGCTTGGATTTACTGGATATGGCAATTAGTGTTTAGGAAGATAATAGGAGAGTCAGTGGACCCAAGATATAAAGACCTTTCGCTTTGACTTGAGATTTGAGAAAGCGAGCATAGGCACTGTACTCTTCGTATTATAACCACTCCCTATCTGTCTCTCTCTATGCATAGTCATCCTTTAGATATCGCTATTTCAGTCACTACCCGCCACAGTCACCACCTACTCATCTCCAATCTGCCCTCATCCCTCTAGTATGGCCTGATACCCCCCATCGAAATCCCCCAAACACCTAATATCATCATTACCTCATCCATATGCAACGACGCCTTCAGGTTGGGCTCTAGTCCAGGCCAAAAGTCTAAGGACAATTCCATGGCACGATACACAACAAGAGGCCCGGCTCCTTCCTAAAAAGAAAAAAAAGCCCATACAAACAACAAGCATGGAAGGAGGGTTCCATTGAATCAGTTAGAGGCAAGAACGCATGGCAGCTTTGCCCAACTGCATAACATGTCAATCCTTGTGTTACCAGGACCACATCATTGACTTATAGCCTATCCTTTCCTCATCCAACTAGCCACAATCAGATTGTCATGAAAATTATAATCAAAAGTCGAATAAAAAGATATTATCGTGCCCAAGAATCACTTCAGCACTTTTGGGGGTGCTTACCCTCCACGAGAATTCCTATCATGGGCCGTGGCTGTTCTGGCGTCTGGTGTTCTTGCATGCCCCTGGTCCCTCCTTATGCTTGTGTAACATTGTGATAAGAAGCACCTAGGTACGTACGCCACAAGGTACGAGGCCCGCGGTCTTTTTCATTCCGAGGACTTCGGGCATTGCAAAGAAAAAGCAAAACGAAACGTGCAGGTAATTAATGGTGTCCTATTATCGTATTATTACAAAGTAATATCGTGGGCGCAACTATCGCCTTGGTTGTTGTGAATCTGGAAGGATGGCTGTAGATTAGTTCAAGCAATATTGCATACGATGAAACCACCTCCTCCGGCACTCAATCCTCCTTGCGCCCCACTCACTCTTTTCACCAATCATCCTCTATACAACCCATCATCTCATCCCCATAACTCAGACCCCTCCCACGATCGATCCAACATCCGATACCGCGAGTGATCACACTCAGCATTCCACAACACCATCAAAGCTAAGGAGACACGAGCTTCAGGGCCCCCAATGCTATATTTCCATTTGAATATAGGCCTGGGGTATTTGCCGCAAGCACTTGCGAGCTGGGATACTACCATGGGGCTAAAAAAGGCACTCCGTTCGCGTGATGAATCACCGACGCAAATCAAGGCCGCCACCACAGGGCCCTTCCTCTCCCCTTCCACCCATCGTCTGTTATCAATTCGCCATTCCCTTCTGCTTCTTACTAGCCTTGATTCCATGTCTCCACTCTTTCCATTTCATTTCCCACCATCCTTAGATCTCCCACTTCTTGTATTGAATCTTCGTGTAACCTGAAGCCCATCACCATCACCACACTACTTACCCTTCAATCGCTGTATCCCCCGCCAATTCCCCATGGCCGTCGATGGGATGAACACATCTCCGTGAAACCGCAAACCCTCCCTTCATCTTGCGCCTTTCCCACATGGCTCCTAGTCGGCCCCACGGCTACCAGCAGACCTATCTGCACCGGGCCTACCGGTCATCTCTCCCGTCACAGGGGAAAAAGACGACCAAAGGTTCTTATGTGGCGTATAGAAATCTCATGGTAGATTAGTTGCTGGTTGGCCAAACAAGGCTGTCGGTGCATTACGCGCAAACCATCGCCGAGGATCCCGCGATTGTCTGCAAAGGAACGTGATGAGCTCTCTTAATTCGAATATTCATCCAGTCATCTTCTTTTCCTCTACCTTGGTCTTTGGTTGTTTGATCCTGACCAAAAGACCAAAAACTTCAAAAGCTGGACTTCCAAACGTAGAACTATGCATTTGACGCCAGAGCGTGCCAACGCCTCCTTGGACCCTGAGTCTGCGCAAGTGGCTAAAGCCCCTTTGTCTTTGTTGAAGATAAAGACCAGCACAACCTACTCAATGATCACGATTGCTCTGTAGGCTGGGAAAGCACCATAGTAGATACAAACTGGGTCTTCGTGCTCACCGCCCCTTGAAAAGCTGCTGGTTAGCTTCCGATAGGCCCCACACACCCTAAATAGATCCCTCTCAGCAAACATGGTTCTTCTGCAAAGAATACACACAAATTCCTTCAAGCTGATTACGGCTATCGGTGTATGGATACCCCAAGCAACACGGAATGTTTGTTGGCCCCATCCTATCAGTCAACATAATCAGTAAGATGACTCTCTCGATCACCATCTTCATACCTTCCTTACCTTCTTTTCCCCTTCCCCTTCGCCTAATAAATCCATCCCGTAAACCCATCCATCAGCCAGCTTCCAGTCCATCCCCTACATCCAAGACACGGTCAAAATCCATGCAAATACCATCATGTCTTGCCTCGTCATTCTTTTCATGCCCGCTTGACTTCCACACCATCGATACAAATCTCCCAGCCAATCATCTCCCACCTCTCCTTCTCTGGCCTCCCCCCAATACGTCTCCCCATTTCAAAGCACCGAGGGCTTCTGATATGATGCATTCACGCCTCTGTTGTCTCGGCTGGGGCATCCGCTTTTGGTATGCCACAGACGACTACATGATGGGCTTGCTTATATTGTTGTGAGCTTGCCATAGGTTGTCAAGATTACCAGGGAATGGGTGGGTAGCCCGGGGACACTCAAGGTCTATGGATGCCATATAGTGTATATTGGTAGATCTCATTGATGCGGGGTCTTATAGACGACCCTATGAAGATGTTAGTATCTTTAGTCCAGCTAGAAGTAAATATCTAATATCCACCAATGGGCCACCATACAAATTTAGCGTGCTCTTAGACGTCTCTTCGCATCCGTAGAGAGTGTGGATATTTCAAAATCGACACCACTCGTGTCACCATGTGTTAACCACACCCCTTGATCCGCACCAACACCTTTCTCGTTTCCTCCACTGTCTCCCCGTCGTCTTCGTCCGCCACCTGCATATCTCCTGACTGTGGCCATGCGTCAGCAACCCGGCAAGCTAGCTATTCGCATGTTCTTCTCATCCGCCCACTTCTATGCCCTCCACCATGACTTGTCCATCCACAACGGGCTTTCAAAGCACCCCGATGCACTCCCTTCCTCTCTAACCACCCATCCTACCCTCCTTTTCGTGCCAAAAACAAACAAGACGCCACGCCTATCCACCCTGACTCCTTCATATCGCCATCCTGCTCCGTCTAAACCAGTCAAACCAACCAGATACGCCCACCTCCACCCTCATCTCCACCCTCCTCTTCGCCTCTTCTTTCCCATACCCCACTCTCCCCTCCCAAATTGGTCTCTCCTCCCGATCTATCCCGCTGCCCATCCTGTTCCTTTTCCCCTCCTTCTCCGACTTGCCACTGGCCATCACCGAAGCATCCCGTCTCCAAATCACACGTATCATCGCCACCAAAGATACCCAAACGCCGAGACCCAATGAAAAAAAGGAAGGGGATCCCGTTAGAATGACTTGTCAGAGACACACCCCTCGCTGGGTCCATTCACGTAGCATACTTATACAAATCCTATTCCTTTACGGGCACAGAGCGGCGAAGGCTACATAAACTTCTACGCCATGAATAAGTTGGGTTTATGGCTTGTGGTCGTTATCTTTATCGTGGGTGCTATCTCTTAATTTGGTTGTTATCCGTATATGAGATGCTAAAGTCGAAGCCCGGTACTCAAAGAAAGAACAAGAATCTGTCTCCAAGCAAAATAGTCACCAATCCTATGCATGTGTTTGTCTAAAATAGGGCCTTTCATTTCCCGTCGTCCCGTATTGTCCCTCAAGGATATTTCTATCGCGAATCCATCAAATCGGCAAACTCACCTCATCATGTAATCCCTGGTGTATCTTCTACATGATAAACTAAGGCCATTCTAAACCTTCACGTGTGTCTCTCTCGCTTATCCTTTTTCCTGGTTTCATAGGCTCTCCTCTTTAATCTTTCTTCCGACGGCACATGCCTTTCCATGTCCTAAACCCCCAAATTCCCCGTTGCCCGTCTTGAACCCCTCCACTTCACGGAAGCTGTGAGCCGACACTTCATCGCACAAGCCCTCCACGGCACCTTTTGTACTCACCGCCGCCTTAGATTGGGGGCTAAACCTCACGCTACTGTCTCTTGTCTGTCCACCACAACATCAACGTATCCCTACCCCAAACTTTCCATGACTGAAACCTCTTGCTTATGAGCGGTGCGCTATCAGAGACAAGATTCCGGGCATAACAATTCGAATACTCGTTTTCCGTGACATCCTTTTGAGCGAGATATTCTAGATCCTGTAGGTTTGCTATCAATTGGGAGGCTAGATTTCTAGTCCGCCTTCTCCATATAGC
Organism: Catunica adiposa; assembly: GCA_001640685.1. Classification (NCBI taxonomy): domain Eukaryota; kingdom Fungi; phylum Ascomycota; class Sordariomycetes; order Microascales; family Ceratocystidaceae; genus Catunica; species Catunica adiposa. The sequence continues at coordinate 16,271 of LXGU01000136.1, forward strand.
TTTCTCAGTAGCCCCTCTAGAATATCTTGTTCCAGAAACCAAAGTCTAATACTCTAGGATAAGGATTAGTCCATCTTCTCGGCTTCATAATGGTTCCCTCTAGAAATCCTCGCTCATCTCTTCCACATATTAGGGCGCCTCGTCCGCCACTGCATCCAAATACCCAGCCATCTCAAACCACCAGCCCGGCCACCTTGCAATACCATATCCTCAACTAGTGCCACTAGTTTGTCTTTAACACCCCCATAGCCTGATATCACGTCTATAGTCTCTCGCAGTGAGCTTCCCTTTGAGTTAGTCTGTGCCTGCGGTGGATAAGAGACACTCACTCAAACTGGCAAACTCATAATCTCACATGGGGGACAATTCAAGACATTAGCTCGACGTCGCGATACCAAAGTCTGTGTACTTTCAATCTTGCTTCTCGCTTTCTCTATGAATAAGTCAATAAAGAAAGAAGGTCATAGCTTGTCCTTATTTGTCTGAGCCAGCTTCATACGGATGTACAATGTCCCCTCCCTTTGTCTAGATCCCAACTTTCAAATATATCCTCCATGTCACTTGTTTCGGAGTGACGTAGTTCATCCTGTACTACAGCCAATATGTCTTCATCTATGAGGTTGTGACTTATAGTGAGGTCATACGCCCCGGCTTATCCACTACACAACACATCGTTCTTCCCATTCAAAACCCAGGGCGTGAATGGGCAATATCCCAGTCGTGAGTATGGGCGTGAAGTGAAGAAAGCCATCTGCTATGTGTCGGTTTGTGGTCACTGCAGCGCGCCAACCATGTCTTTTCTACATCAGCGTTGCGTGATTCCATTGATTGGCATTGTAATCTGTCTTGTGTCTCTAGGTATCAGCCAAACTCCCGAAGACAGACTAAAAGCAAACGAGCCGAGAATTCACATAACAATCTTTCGGCTCTTGTCTTCGCCCCCAAAGTCTCGATTCTAGACACACATGACGTAGCAGAGAGTCGATGTGGTCCTTCTTGATACCAGAACCAAAGTGTAGGGATAGACATACTGTTTTCATAGGTCAGCAGTGCTTCTATTTGAGGCTTTCTTCACCACAGGCGTTTAAGCACTTCCAGTAGAAACAGTATCTGGAATCGTAGAAAGGGTCTTTGCCTTTGGACTGACGTGACAGTCTCTGTGTCTCCTGCCAAACATTGGAGCATAGTTCGCTTCTCAACCGTCTCCCCTTGAGGTCTTCCCACTGTGACCCACCCTAAAAATGGCCAGACGAATGACTTGCTATTCTCATCTGCATCCCAACGTCAATCGCCATATCCCAGATTACAAGTATCATCAGCACTAGAACATCAGCCAATATATCACAACCGGTGGCCATGACTCGACCTTCCAAATACAGACTCTTGCTTACTTCGCCCCCTCGCTTGTATTGCCTCACACCAAGTCCTTTACCCAGTCAATACTGGTGCTGTCTCTGAGTAATGCGGTGTTGTGGATCCAGCTCTGTGTCCCGGCGGCTCGCTGGATCCTGTGCACACAGACCGATCGATACGATTCAATCGCCGCTCATACTGTTCCGTTCAAGGACATACTGGCGTAGGCAAAAAAGAAAAAAAAGAGAGATTTGTTGGCCCGTAGTCTCACACGCCGACAACATTGTGATAGATGTTTCTCTATCTGTAGAGTTGGCCATTTTTGCAATGAGGTCATCACTCACCCATCAGAAATCGCAACAGGGAGTCTGTGAACACAACACCAAGGAGCTAAGGGGTTCCTATTACTTGAATCGGTTAGGTCAGAAGGAACTCGCCGAGGAATGAACATACTTCAAATGGAACGTCATTGGGGTATCCAAGAGGTCATGTGTAGAACTGAAAACAAGTCTATCCAGAAATGTCGTCCGTCTGTAGTAGCATCAACCTTTCGATTTGGTGGCACGGTGTAGTGACTACCAAATATCTACACTCATGGGTTTGTCAAATACGAAACGATCAAATGTGGCTAGTTCGCACCACCAGTCATGATATTCCATCTTACATTCTCAACAAACTTTGCGTTCTGTCACTCAATCAGCCTATCGAAAATCATCCATGTGGCAGTCTTCAGTTGACTGGTTAAGCAAGGCGACTCTTCTTGGTTCTTATCCTGTACAGCAGGCTCAAGAGCACCTCCTCCAGCTTGCGTCGCCCCGGGTGTCCGCCCTCCGTCACTCAAAAGGGTCCCCGTCATCCCACGTCAGTATAATATCGTCTGAACAACGGCATCGGCGTGTACATGTTGCCTGTCATCCCCTTGCTTCATGGCTACCAAGATATCCAACTCGACCAAGATGAGGACTAACCACTTGAGTAAGTTAGTACTACTGTAGAAGTAAGGACTCTAGTCTAGTTGTGGTGACGTACCTATAATTCCCAAGTATCCGAGTTATAATGAGTGCGGATGGACAAGTGCGGGAACGCTAGAGTCGGATGTGGCCGATGAGAACACTATCGGTGTGGGAGTCGTGCGGGGCAGGAGGTCGGATGACGGGATGGGTGACTGCTCATTAATCTGGTGATACTGGTATTGTCTGGGATACAAAATACTGTTATCTGTTGCAGTATGGTGGTGACCATGGGCAGTTTGGTGACAGCGATTAGGTTCGTGGTGCAGATATGTGGACACAAGATGGTCTGCTGTGCCTGGTCAGAACATGATATCGAGTGGTTGAAGTTGGGGCCTGGGTTCTGTGCGAATACACGGTTTGGTAGTTCACGTTAAGTTTGTGAGTCCTCTGAGCAAATTTAATATCTAGTCTGTCAATTGTTGCTTAGGTTTGCACCCTCCCTATGTAAAGTACTTGTTGATCTACTTATGTCAGCAACGACGGAGGGACTTCAGCTCTACAACCTGCTCCATAGTCACGTGGAAGTCAAGTCTTGGGGGCTAATGATCAGGTTGGATAGTACAGCATTAGTGTCACATAAATGGTTGCATTACATGGAGCATTTCCTCAAGTTGAATAATGATTACAATTCTCGATTATGGATCAGTACTTATAGATAAACCCTATTATTAATTACATAACCCTATAGATCATCATGAGAAACGAATATATAGGTGCAACTTAAAGTATCCTCACTGTTCTGAATTATTATCTTTTAAGTCACAATTATTCCAAAATCAACATAAAAAAACAATCACCTTCCATTTTATGATCCACTTACACGCATACCTTTTCTCGGGTAAATAACCCCAATAAGACTTGATAGAACCAGGGCAACACGTGAACGGCTGACTTACCGTTAAGGTGAACTGGGTTACGGGTAATCACGATATGCATGAGTATATTTATGTGTGGATAATACATGAATTGTAGCCGTAAGATCTTTACTGATATGCCTCTAGGGACGTATGCAGGTTCAGTTACATGCGATGAATCCGACCCTGGCTGTCGTCAACGGCCCGATGGCTTCCTCTATCAACATTTTGGCCTGATCCACGATGCTCACGACGATCAGACCATCTACAAGGATGCCAATGTCATTGCACTTTGAAAGCCTGATCTCCTCTCGCCCGAGATACTCATCTGCAACCAACCCGTTCTGGTAAACGGTCTGTTTAATATCTATAAAAACAATTAGTTCAGTATCCTTATCCAAGAAATTGTGCATGGCATTGAGAAATCATCAACTGTCAATCTTCTATCGCAGCTCATGTTTTATCATGACACTTCATTCCATCAGGGGACTAATCGACTGTACTCCTAAACGGGAAACAGTGTGCGCCACAGCTATAGCGCCACAATCCTTCTATCTTTTAAACGGATCGTAAGATGAAATTCAAGTATCATGCCATTATTTTTGAAGAGCCCTGGACAGAAAGCCACCACTACGGACTTTGAATTCAAGCATTCTCCTACAAAGTCATCGTTACTCATCTGAATTTTGTGCCTTGAGGTAGCCGATAAAGACGGGATTTATCGGGACTAAATATTTGTCTTTGACTTCTTCTTCTCGTTTATGCTTTACCCGATAGATGAGTTCCGGGAACTCACTCACTCACTCATTTTACTTATATTCAATGCTCGTTGAAGTAAATCTCATGTACAACTCATCAAACGCAGATCTTGATCATCCCCAATAAATATCTATACATATTAAGGCGTTCTTGAAGCTATTTCTAAGCAAACTTACCCTTCGCTCTGAAACTGCAAACTGCTTTACGGCGTCTTATTTAACCCTCGAGCGGATAAGCTGACGATCATCACGTTGTCATTGTATGTTCCGCCAACACGGGCCCTGTATCTAAGAGTAAGTGAGAGCTTCAAGTGATCTGTGTTATTGAATGTTTCTGGTGGCCAATTTGGGTTCATAGGATGTATCTGGTCTGATTTAAGGTGGTCTGGGCCTTTTTGTTTGGGGGAAGAATATTTCGCGATATTTGGAATTGTGGCTTTGTGATTTTGTTTTCATTTTACTTCTTCCTTTTTATTTGTTGCTATTTTTCAAGACATAGATATCGTCATCCAGCTCTTAGTTTATTTGCTACATCTGACAGCGGATATCACGGACCTCTACTAACATCGTTTTACCGTTGCACAGGCTGGACATCACGGACTGAATTATCGTGACCTCCACCACACAGTCCTTCATCAGTCACATTTCTTTTAGACAAACTCACCGCGGTAGTGATTTCTTTATTGTCCGGACTTGATTAACTTAATTATCTTTATAATGTCGTCTTTTACAGCCACAAACGGGCCTGTAAAGTCAACTTACCAAAGCACACCCACATTCTCATGGCTGTAAGTACTCCCAGCCTTGGATCTGATCGAAGTTTTTACTCACACAAACTAGCAAACCACACGCCACGTTTGCCATCATTCTTGTTGGTGAAACCGAAACCGCCTTTGGAATACAAAAAGATCTTCTCACCTCTACTTCCGGATTTTTCCGCAATCATTTCGGCTCTCTACCTCAAGATACCATTGAACACATTGTCCGCCTACCCAAACTCCGCCCTGAAGTTTTCGCTCTTATCCAACACTATCTTTTTGTCCGCGATGTTATTCCCGATGAAGACCTCCCAACTTTCGAGCTCCTGATTGCTTTATGGCAGGCCGCCAAAGATCTCGAAATTGATGGACTCTCTGAAAACACAATAGAGGCCATGTGTTATGTTCGTGAGCGGACAGGTCGTATCCCCGCAGCCCCATTAATTGTCCGAGTATGGGAAGAAACTCCAAAGGGCTCCGACATCCGTGAACTTCTTCTCACCTGGGCCGCCGAATTCGTTCGTGATGCCGACGATAAATCAGATTTTGTGAACGCCCTTCCCAAAGAAGTTCTTAGTGAGTTAATCATCCTGATGACTCTTCTTAAGGAACGCAAAACGCCTCCTGGATACCCTCACGGGCTACCTGGCAGTCTTGATGACAGTCATCGTGGGATGAAGAGGGCACGTGGAAACTCGGTGATTGTCACAGGAGGAGACGCAGGCCCGCGGAAACGGAGGCCTAGTTTGACTATGGGGACGCCGAGGCCAAATATGTTGAAGAAAACCTTCGTGCCCCCTAGTAGCGTGTATGCGGAGCCCAAGAGGCGGTTTTCAGGAATGCCCAAGGTTCCACCTGGGCCCGACCCGAAAGTCAACTTTTGTGCAGATTTGTTACATCGAATGTTATCCGGACCAGGTGAGTACTTCATTTGCAAAAAGATATCAAAAGGCAATGTACTGACTTAACTTTTATAGGATTCTGGACGCGTCTTGTCAAGCCCTTCAAGCAACCGGTTGACCCAGTTGCTGATGGTGTCCCTGACTACCTTGACAAAGTCAAGAATCCCATGGACTTGGGGACAATCCGGACAAAGATGGAGCGCAATGAGTATAAGTCATCAGATGAGTTCTCGGCGGATGTGCGGCAGATTTTCTCGAATTGTTATGCGTATTGGAAGGAGACGGATCAGATTTATATTGATTGTAAGAAGTTTGAGCGGACATTTGAGGATAAATATTCGGAGATGAGTAAGTGGATTGCAAAGATGGATACGCCGGAGGTTTAGTCTAGTAAGTAGTGGCTCTGCGGTGATTCATTGTAAGTATATTTAATAATTGTATTAGTGGCAATCGTATTACTCGATTTTCATTCTTTTGTTTATTGATTTATTCGTAGCTGATTGATTGGTTGCTTGATTGTTTATCTTGCATATTCTATGCTACTGGGGAAACATATAACGCCGGGCTTCTACAAGAGGTTACTGGACAGTAGGCAAGGCTGTATGGTCTGTCTATATAGGAGCTTTCTGCAAATAAGCGATCCCAGCGGTTATGTATGTATGTATTATTTTACCTCCACCTATGATCTATATTAACCACAATACGATGGCAATCCCGGCGGTTACTACGCATGATTGATTTGATTTTATTGGTTTACGTCTACATGGTTACTACACAGTTACTGATTTGATTTGATTTGAATTTATTTAACGTCTATCCAATTATAAGGAGTCTATTCGACGCCGGGCTTCCACAAGTGGTTACCGGACAGAGTGTAAGGCCGTCTGACTGCCTATATCAAAGCCTTCCGCAAGCGAGCGGCCGTAGTCCGAAGCTACACAGTTTCTGCACATATCATCTCCTTTATAAGTCTAAGTATAAACTCATATGAGCACATACGACCATAGCCTGTGGAAAATACGGGGTCCCGTCTGCTCCCCCATAGTCAAGCCACAGAGCGCCGGATTAGTACTACGGTGGGTGACCACGTGGGAATACCCGGTGTTGTATGTTTTTTATTATCCATCTTCTTTTTAGTTTATTATGCTATTTTCTTACAGCTCGGCAGAACTATCATAGTCAAATTCAAGACGTGATGACGTTTATTTTGTTTGCCAAAATAGTTACACAAGGCATCTCAATCAAAATAGGGTAAAAATTAAGAGATAATTAACCGTCAACACCAGATAATAATGATTTTGATTCCTGTTTTGCCGCCAGTATTTTTGAGGCCCACTTAATACTGTTTGTTTATTTGATTATCTCTTTATAATACAATTGAAGTCAGAGTATCTCTGTGTTGTTCTTTTTGTTTCTATTACATCTTAGATTTTTCTTCTTTGCTTGAAACTGTAATCATATCCATTAATTGTTCATATTCTACGTGAAATAATCACTCGGAAATCAACGCCTTTTCCCCTCTGTTACATCCATTGCACATACAAAGCCACCAATCACAATCCTACAGACCTTGAACCCTGATGCTTCGCACAATTCCGCATCTCCCACGCATCCCGGGCCTTCCAATCCTCAAGCCGGCGCTTCGCCATGCACGCACCTTCACCACGCTATACAATTATTCATACTTCCTATCTAGCGATTCTCCACCTTCCTCATGCCAATGTCGGATGCCGGAGTCAGGTGTTACCAATTCTCCTGTTGATAATCGGCCAGTTGACCCTCCTTGTCGCAAAATATGGCGCAAGTACAGAAGGCTTCAAACAGGCCAACCAGTGACATATATTCAACCGCAGAGCACATCATCGCCATCGCCCAATCACACAGGCATTATTGCCCCGTCATCCTCAAATCTAGCAGACTTTGCATACAACACAAAAACAGACCCCCACGAAGAAATGGTATACGATACTCAAATATCCAAACAAGCTGGTGAAAAATTCCGGTTCACGCCATCAGAAGACCAGAAGCGAATCATTGAATTAGCTAAGAGCCAGCATGTAATGGTCTCAGCTCGCCCTGGTTCTGGGAAAACCGCAACAGCAGAAGCTGTAGTTGCGGCACTGCAAGGGGAGCGTGTGGCAATTCTGACCTACTCAAGGCGACTAGCGGTCGAAACTAAGAATCGAATGGGCGAAAAGTTTGATAACCTAGAGATCAGAACCTTTCATGGGATGGCCAGCCGATTATTTGGGACAATTATCAACACGGATTCCATTCTGATACGAAAGCGGAAAGAGATGGCAGCCGGGATAGCATATCCACCAACACTATCAATGGAGCCCTTTGATGTTATAATTCTAGATGAATTTCAGGATTGTACCGACTTGTTGTTCTGGCTAGTTTGTGTGTTCATTAAGGCAAATGAAGCTGCAAGAGGAGGGAGGCCGGCAAGACTTGTGATCTTGGGAGATGAAAGGCAAGCCATATATCAGTTCCGTGGCGCTGATTCTCGATATCTCACTCTGGCTCCAGAGATATTTGGCCCATTGGGTGGTGGGCTTCCTTGGGCGAAGGCGTCCTTGAGCAGGTCGTTTCGTATGTCACATCAAACGGTCAAGTTCATCAATAATGCATTTCTTGGTGGCGAGCCTTATATTGTGGGATCAAAAGACGGACCGGTACCCATATTCCTACATTATAAGCCATTCAATGAGTGTGCAACGGCCAAAAGCCTGTTTCCCTTGATTAAGAAATACGGGGCACAAAATACAGCCATTCTAGCACCAGCCATCCGAAACCAACTGTATATCGCAAAACTTACCAATTGTCTTGGTGGAGATTATGGAATCCCAATTGCTGTATCCACCAACGACGAAGCACCCTTGGATGATCGAGTTATTGAGGGTAAACTTTCAGTGTCAACGATCCACCAGTTCAAGGGAAGTGAAAGAGATCTGGTTATAGTGCTGAATATGGCGAATCAGGCATATTTCACTTACTTTGCGAGAGATCGGGAGGATACTGGATGTACTAATGAGCAGTTTGTGGCTCTCACAAGAGCAAAGAAACAACTGGTTGTTCTCTTTAAGCATAAGAAAGATATGTTGGCCTATGTTGATCCTGATTCTATTCTGGAGAATTCATTTTTTGACCGAACATGTGATATTCCTATCCTTGATCATTTTCTCAAACGCGGTCCCTCCCCCGGAGAACATAAAGCCTCTGGTGGCCTCAAACTCAATAAGACTGCAGCTGTTACGGACTGTATTCGCCACCTCCCAGATGAACATTCTCAACGAATCATCAACAAGTACCTTGATATCGAGATTTTGAGTCCAGAGCTTCCTGTGGGAGAGCAGATCCATATTCCCATGGTTATTCCTTCGCGGTGGTCCATTCAACAACCACCGGATATGAGTCTAGGAAATATGCTGGCTGGTGAGCACACAGTATCTTCAACGCCAGTCCCCTTCTACCCCCAGAAAGAGTGGGACTTTCATGAGACTGTCTCCGATCTCAATGGTCTTGTTGTCGTTGCTGCTGCCGAGTATCAGATTTCCGGGACCCTCAGCACCCTCGAAACTAATGATTTGCCTGAGTACAATTATATCCGTAAATTAAGGCCAGTCCTCACCAAAGCCGATGTCGCCTGGCTTTGTAAACGTGCCTGCAAATACGAGGCCCAAAGATCTAGTTATGAGGCCAGACTCCTCCAGTTACAAGACCACACGTATGACTGGATTTCACCTGCTGCTATTAATAGGGCTGCTCGACGCCTCGTTGATGAACTTGGCCCGCAAACAAAATCCACGCTCCTAAACTTCGAAACCGACTTCTCCATACCCTATATACTCGATGACCAAAAGATGTCAATCCTGGGATCGATCGATATCATCAGTGTCGATTATTCCAGTAGTGAGTCGAACTTGGACTGCAACTCTTCTAGCCGAGACCCTGGGCTCTCCCTTATGGACACCCAGTTCGATGATTGCAATAAGACGCTCTGGGAAATAAAGTTTACGCAAACTCTTGGTAACGAGCACATTCTCCAGACTGCTATGTATGCTCACATTATGTTTCTCAAGACTTCGAAATTCCCACAAAATATTATTTTGTTCAACGTACGCACCGGCGAGAAATTGAGAATCAAGCCAAAGGATTATAATGGTTCTGGTGGTGATAATCTTGCAGGCTTCATGGAGGATCTCATCCGGAGTAAATACACCAGCAGAAACACACTCAATAACGCTGAGTTCATCGAGAAATGTACCCAGAACCGTAATGAGGCTGTACATATATTTGAGAATAGAGACGATGACATCTTTGACGGGGAGTTTGACGAGTTAGTTATTGAGGATGAGGCTTTTGGGATTTCATCACAGGGAAAACAAGAGACACAGATGGGTGTTAATTTGGACAAAGAGGTCGAGGAGATCCAGCTCGAGGGGCAGACGTTGACACAAATTCAAGAAGATATGGAAATGGTAGATATAGACGGCATGGGTAAGTGGGGGACACGAGATCATTTTAAGTATTAAAACTGTATTAATACCAAAATAAATATCTAACTGTATTTAACTTTCTCGGACTTTACTATTCCTTCAATATATTCCTCGTAACCAAGTAAACACCAAAATAAATCTTTATTCCTAGATATTCATGATCTTATGCTAGTAGGGTTAAATGAACCCAGTACGGTACTATGATAATTACCAATACTTAGAAATATATAGCGATTACCTAGAGATATTTAAAACTTAGTTAGCTTGATGTGCCATCATGACATCAATACTAGTTATATAAATAATAACGCTATGCTCATATCACTTATTCACTTATATCACCTGTCACCATCTCTCACCACAAAAAACCACTTACAAACGCCACTTGCCACAATTACAAATCCCTGCTTATCTTATCATATATACACTCCAGCCTCGCCTGTGGCGTAATTTTCGCGACAACCCGCAAGGCTATCACAACCGCCCACTCAACTCATCACTACGATCGTGACATCCACCCAACCTACCAGAACCCCCATTTGCGCAAACTACCCCCCAATCGACACAATGGCCAACTTCCTCGCATCAATCTTTGGCACAGAGCTTGACAAAGTCAACTGCTCCTTCTACTTCGTATGTCGCAATTCCCTACCTACCCGCCCGCGCGCGCACCACCAAAAAAGACCTACCTACTAACTCAAATCAGAAAATCGGCGCTTGCCGTCACGGCGATAGATGCTCTCGCAAGCATGTGAAACCCTCATATTCCCAAACAATCCTCATGCCCAACCTCTACCAAAACCCCGCCCACGACCCCAAAAACCGCATGAATCCCTCCCAACTGCAAAACCACTTCGACGCCTTTTACGAAGACATTTGGTGTGAGCTCTGCAAATACGGCGAACTCGAAGAACTCGTTGTCTGCGACAATAATAACGACCGTAAGTACCATGCCCCTCCTTCTCTGTCCAATGCCGTCCTTCAAACCCGCTAACCGGCCCACCTCCGCTACAGACCTTATTGGCAACGTCTACGCCCGCTTCAAATACGAAGACTCCGCCTCCACCGCCTGCACCGCCTTAAACACCCGCTGGTACGCCGCTCGCCCCATCTACTGCGAACTATCCCCCGTAACCGACTTCCGCGAAGCCTGTTGTCGTCTCAATTCTGGGGAAGGATGTGTCCGTGGCGGCTACTGTAATTTTATTCACCGGAAGAACCCGTCGCCCGATCTTGATAGGGAGTTGTGGATGGCGACAAAGAAACATTTGAAGATGAGTGGAAAGGGTGATAGATCTCCGAGTCGGTCTCCTACACCGGAGCCGACGAGAAAAAGATATTAAGTATGGGGAGATGTGCTGAGGGCTTGTGTCTTGGGTTTGGCGTATATGGCGTTATGAGAAATTAATTGTGTTTTTTTGTTCATCATCTACTTGGCGTGACTTTAACTCCCACGATACCAACTCAATTTGAAACATACAATTGTCGTCTAGTTACTGAAAATGAAAATACTTGAATTGGAAGGAGTGAATCTTAATAACGGTGATATATGCTATGTTTGTAATAATGCTCTGTCCAACCCGTCAACCACCATAAAGACAAACGACAAGACAGGAATCGATACTAGGAAAACCCAAGACGGGTACTCTCGTCTAATAATCCTTATTTCTCAAGAAATACCCGTTTCTTCCTCTCCTCTACAAGTCTATCAGATCCGCCGACGCACTCCGCGTCATATCAATGCCCGTATTCTGCGTCCCAGATCCACCCGGAGTGGAAACTGGGGGCTCTTGTCCAGGCAACACCGGGTATATCGCCAAAACTTGCTGTGCCTGCACCTCGGGACTTGCCGAATGATCAATGTTGGCATTGATAATCCATTCCAAGTCTTCCTCACCTTCTTCTTCCAACCCAGGCGCAGCTCTAACCCTCCGGAACAGTCGCGGATGCCACTCAGCGCCGGTCTGAGCGCGCTTAGCAGCCTCTTCGCGCTGGCGGTCTTCAATTTTGGTCTTTTCGTCAGTCGCGACGATGTGATCCTTGACAACAACGGCTTGCGCAGTGGTCTGCCAGAGACGTTGGGATTCACGAGCCTCTTGTTCAGTGATGGGGCGGGTGAGGGGAGCCGAGGGCTTGGATTTGGGGGCATTGAAGAAGACTTCCGTGCGACCAGTCTACAAATTTATAGTTAATATATGTCCTGCAACAGTACAAGTTTCCACGTTTGAGCTTACCCTGACGCAAGTAATCGACATCTCGCCACTCCAAAGTCCGGAAAGTTCATAGAGAACCTCACCAGTGCTCTCTCTCTTGATAAACCCTCCAATGGCATTATACGTCCCGCTAACCCATCCCTTGGTCTTGAACTCGATATCGCATGAAAGGTCCAGCTCTGGACACTTGACGATGGAATGATCGCCAAGTTCGTACTTCATCTTACCAAACAGGATACCACGAGCGTACATGTTGGGCTGCGTCAAGACGTAACGCTCACCGTGAGCATGGGTCTTTCCGCGGTTCGTCAACGTCAAAAAGGCCACACCCTCCATCAGACTGGCGGCTGAGTTTCCCAGGAACTTGGAGCGCGGTTTAAGGGTACCATCAATGCGAATGTGGTGTTCGGGTGCCAGGTAAAAGTACGATGACTTAGGGGGGTGGTGAGATGTCTGCTCCGAGATGTAGTACGCACGAGTGCCATCGGGGAAGTCCCAGTAGCAAGAGTAGATTTCACCGAGAATAGGGTTTAGCGGCTTCTTAACGCCCCTGTCACATGTCAAAATTAGAGAGTCAGCAAACGAGTATTGGACAGGGTCCAAGTGGTATTAGGCTTTTAGCTGCAGTCGGTTCCTTTAGGCACGCCATCATTGGACATTATTGGACGGTTGAAGGACAACGTCCCAACAGAATTGACCTGCTGGCTGCGCTCCGAGTCAACGCACATGCCAAAGGAGGCTCAGCCACTAGGATAACCAAGCTCTGTAGCATTGCGGGGCACGAGGTAATCAGAATATAGATGGTAGTGGGGGTTCAACTCACGGAGGACGGATGTGCCAGCCACTGAGATAGAACTTGACAACCGACACAAAGCGTTCAGTCGGGTCGTCAATCTGTGATATGGGCAACAGCATTTCTGGGTGGCACATGAAGCTAATAGCTTTGTTAGTAAATATACTTTCTCTCTCTCTCTCTCTCTCTCTCTCTCTCTCTCTCTCTCTCCGACAAAGACCCTTTCCCTTCATATACAACTATGCGCCTAGAGCCTGTGTCGCTCGATACAAGCTACCGCGATGGCGAATTTGGCATCCGTCACTCGACACTATCGACATGTAATCGCAGTCAAGAATAGCAGCCACTCGAGACAGTCTACGAAAGACTATCATTATCTTAAGAGCGCAGGAATGGCGCAGAGTGCAATGACGGGAGAGTGATCGGATGCACATGAACTCAGGAATCCTCTTACTTCGTTATCCGCTCCAGCATACTCCGGGGTTCGAGAATAAAAGTCGGTAGCGTCACCCGGCTCAGATCGGCACCGGGACGCAGTTGTGAGATAATGTGGGTAAGAACTATTCATTTTAAGCCGTAATTAGTTAGCTACTGCTATATTGTAAAATGATATGCGACATTGCCATCTCATCAAGAGACGGGGCCAAAAACAAACTTAATTCTACTAGGCCACAGGCCGCCATGGCGCTTGTTATAACGGGATTTTCAGGCCGAAATATGTAAACATTGGACGAGATTTAAACATAAAGCTTACCGTTGCCATCACCAGCTTCGACAATTTCTGTATCGTCATCGGAAGCGGCACCAGAGGCATGTTTGTCATCCGGCTTGACTGGAGAAGTCGGCGCTGAGAACCACGATGTCAGCATGATGGGTTGATTCGAGATGTGTAAAGTCGGTTAAGGTAAAAAAAAATGTTGTCAAGTGAAAAGGTCAAGATATTTGTAAAATGTTGCGTTGCGTCGTCAGGCACGGTGACGTAGTAGACTTTAGGGAGGATGGGATCCAAAGCAGAGGCAGAGGAAGTGAGTGATGAGTAGGTCTTGAGCTATGCGACTAAGCAACCCGTCGGTTCGAGCAATTCCAGAATCGATGTTTTCAGGGAGCGCAAGAGAGATAAAAACGAGTTGTTTGGGCAAATGTAGCTCGTCAAGACAGTAGGAAAGGCCGTTATTCTTTAAATAACAAGTGATGCCGCGAGAGAAAAAATATTACTGGGAAAATAAAATTAAAAAAACGAAGATGAACCCAACTCGGAATCTGGGACAACCGTGAAAACCCACAACGAAGCCAGAATGGGCAGGCGGAATGACCAGTAGCTGCAGTGGATTTGCCCGTTTTTGCTTAAAACAAGTAGTCACACGCTGAGAAGCTTGCTGCAAGGAAAACGGCAATAACCCAACAAGGAAACAAGCTGGACCAAGAGGGAGGTACCAGAAAGTGTACAAACAGACAGGTGCAAGCAAGAGCTGCTGTTTCTAAGAAGAGCAAGCTGTGGAAGCTACTTAGCTTGATCGAGGATAAACTACAACCTCGAGAATGACGATAGTTTAAAATAAGATCGGTAATAATTTTTATGTCTGTGGTTTTTTCTTTCTTTTTTTCTTTTTTTTTGGCGGGGTCTTGGGAACTGCGTAGGAATGGGATGGAATTACTGGAGGCAAGTGGGATAAAGGGAAAGGAAGAGGGAAGGAGAGAGTTGATGTTTTCGTCACTATGGTTAGAGTTTTTGATAACTTTATGAAGGCTCTGTTAAAAGCAATTGAGGTCATGGAGGGAAAGGAAGGATGAGAGGCAAGACTGTAGCTTCTGGTAATGCTGTCTCTGATGGCATCATCATCTTTGTGGTTGAGTTGGGTTGGTTGGGGAAGGGAACATAGACAGGGATATGAAGTAGTGGGACTGAGCCTCTGGAGAATAGGCGATATCAAGGCAAGGTATAAGCAACAACTGATTGCCTTTGTATCTTGATCTCTGCAATGCCATTCGTAATCATGAGCTTGGAAGAGTATAGCCTCCCCTACAACAGCTCTCCAACTCCTGAATTCAATACAACTCGCTTCCCCTTGCGCCAGATTTATGAATGTATTAAAATCAGGGGAGAGCAAGGAGTCCAACCATGAGGTCCATCCCAGGTGACTTTGGAAGATGCTGACACAGGTAACAAAGTGAATTATAAAATGAGACTCACCTGATTTATGTCCCTTCACAAACCCGTGAAGGGGGATGTGTTTTGCCCCCAAAAGATTCATGTAAAATACAAAATCCGCAGATCGGTTTTTGGTTGCAAGCAAATCACAATCAATGACGTCACTAAATCTTTAACAAACAAATAACACCATGGATGCCGAAAGAGAAAAGATCGGGTAGAAATTGTGCGGGGAAATACAAACAATAAATGCATTCATCTAGAAGAGAAAGATTTGGACAAATTGAAAACCAGTCGTGCTCTTTTTGTAATGTTGCTTACCATCTCCTATCTTTCCCAACCTCCATCCGTACCAACACTGTACCCCTCATTCACACATCAAGTGCACATCGCCAAAAAGCCCGAACGAACCCCCCGGAATCCACGGCAAGGTCCCGTGATTCGGGTTCGGGTTCCAGTCTCGGCTGAAATCACTGTGGCCCTCTGACCATAATAAAAAGTCACCAATAAGTAAATATCTGTTATCTGTAGCAGAAGATATAAAATGGTAATATTCATTCATTTAAACCAAACCTAACAAAATGATCAAGTGACAATAACAAGGAAATAAAGTAACAAAACACCAAAAAATAAAAAGGGTATGTATGTGAAGAACCTCACCACCGACCATCCCAAGATCCCTACGATCTTAATCCCTTAGTCGAAGCTGGCAATACGCCTACCAGCCTTGTGCGATCCTCATCGTTATCAAAAACAATCGAAATATCATCATGCTCTCCCGGAATCTCCGGTAAATCTAAGCACAAAAACGCCATATCGTCACAACTACCATCCGCCTCCACCCTCTCCCTCTCCTTCTCCTTAGGCACTCTCGGCAATGGGAACTTCGCATCAAGAATCTTGAGTCCGTATTTGCCATTCCGGCCAAATGCCTCGAATTCATCAGTGCGCTTGAGAACAAGGCCCATGCAGTGACCGTACATGAAGTCTTCAAAGTAGACTAAGAGCTGCAGAACACCATCACGCTCGACCACCATAATGCGCGTGGCGCCGGCCTCCCATTTCTTGTGCACGGGAACAACCATGCGACGGCGAGTAATGGCAAAGGAAACCGCAATACCATCGTAGAGAACTTTGAAGCCCGTGATAGCAAACATGAAGGAGTGGAGGTCCTGTGCATTGACAAAGGTAAACGACCGGACGGAGCGGCCCTGGCCAATCTTGTCGAGAGCTTGTTTCATCTCAGACGGAACTTCCTTGGGGACTTGGGCTTCAGCAATCGCCATAGTCATGTCGTTTTGTGGAAGACGGAGAATTTGGAAGAGGTTAGGTTCCGCAACGCCTAGGCGGATACGGAGCTCGCCGGGCGTCACGTTAACACGATCTGTCACTGAACCATTAAGGAAGTCCGTCAAGATCCTGAGCTTATCAGCCAGTACGGTCGTTGGAATCTCGTCGCCATTGTCATCATTGATAACCCTCACACCCTTCCATGCAACATTCGTGATCCCCGGGAAGCCCCTCTTGTCGAATAATCTAGGCGAAATATCAAACGACTTCAGCGGTAGCTCAGCAAAGATACGCTCCTGGTTCAAAGACGACCCCACAATCAATGAGTGGAATCGCAATCTCTCCTTTTCATCTCTAAACGAGAACACCATGGTGCCACGCCCCCGACTACTGTCAAACTTCAACAGCAACGCCGGACTCTCATGCTCTCCCCGCAGGAACCCAAATTGGAAGGGTACACCGGGAGAGTAAGTGTGTGTAACACCATTGAGGGTCCGCGTCTGGGGCCCTGTGACAACTGCCAACCGGAATCCTCGGTGATGGTACCGAGGCCCCGTCGCGGCATCCTCCTTGTAAACTTGTTCAAACAGCGCGAGTTCGCACCCAGCAATCGCCTCCTTTGGGAACACGCGGGACTGCGGATCGCTGTCGAAATACTGGAAAGACGGTAGTGTTGAGCGGAATATAAGGTTTTCGCCAGCAGGTACCCGAGGAAAGAGGAGGGACTGCATCTTCATCCCGTATTCGTACATGTTCATCAACATGCGGAAGTCAAGCTGTGAGCAGTGGATGGCCATTTGAAAGCCGCGAGGCAGTCTGACATCAATGGTGTAGTTTTGTGCCCGCCATCTGATGTCTTCCCAGGTCGTGCCCATCCCCTTCATAGCCTGAATACGCAGTTGCACATCACCGTTCTGACTTACTACGAGGAAAGTTAGGTTAGGCTGCGATTGCGGGCGAATAGTCGAAAGATAGCAGCGCAGCGTAAGACCATCTTGTTCCCGGGTCCCTTGCTCAAACAACACAGCATCAACTAGAACTCGACTAAAGTTGAAGTTTTCAGGTGTGTCGCCAAGCGGCAACGACTCCAGTACTGTCAACTGCTTAGGACCTTGCCGCGATGTGTTGCCCAACAGGGACGTCGGCGCAGAAGACGTCAAAACTGGGAGTACATCTTGCGGGATTTCTGGAGACTCAATCCAGATGAATTTATCCGTTGTCTGTGGCAAGAATGGCTCTTCCGGGGGCATGAAATCGTTGCGCGACATCGACCCTGTGAGCTTACGTAAGCTTGTCCGCACCGTCATCCGTACCTCTTCCACCTCAGGATTCGGCGGCAAACCGCGCAATTTCATTACCTCGGGCACCGCTTCCTCACACAGCCAGTACGCTTTGGACAAGTTAGCATAAGCTTGTTGCTTATCCATGGTGTACTGCAGTTCGTCCTGCTGCGCCGCCTGTGCCCGACCCCGGATAAGGCTTTCAAGCGCCTGGCGGCCTCGAAGGAACCACCATAACGCAGCACGCGCAAAGCTCCGCAACTCAAACGACTGAAGAGGGCCTGATGTCTCAGCGTGGAGTCTGAAAAGCTCAAACAAATGTTTAGTTCGTGACACGAAAGCCACATACTCCCGTTCATTGGCAACCAATGGATTTTCCGGAATCGCATGTGCAAATGTCGTCTGCGTGTACGCCGAAGGAGGCTCCCTCTGTGATGTGACACTAGTATTGCGCGACAAGTTATCCTGTTGTTGACCATATCCTCCATAAGGTGACTTGGGCACATACGAGTTTTGCGAGTTGGGACTATAGCTCTTGATTTGTTGGAGGGGCTGCTGGGGAGGAGAGACACGCGCTCGGTTCTGGACGTTTGTGTTGAGAGACGGAGGGCTTGCTTCATACCGAGCCGACATGCCCTCATACTTGCTGGCAACAGCTTCATATTTGGCTGACATGGGCGCTTCAGGTGACACTTCGCGCACAATTGGCGATCGGGCCCCATCACTATATGTTGAAGAGGGTGGTGATGGACTCAGGTTAACCGGCTGATCAAAATTGGTCGAACGCGCCTTGGCCAGAGCTCTTCCCTCAGCCAAGCGCATCTCTTGCTGGTGAGTTTCAATAAATGACCGTCGGTTATCATCTGGAGGACGAATGGCTGCGAGGTGGTTCTGGTATCTTGGATAGGCATCTATGACGCCATGCTCTGGATCCACTATCTTTTGTCTGGGAGGCGAAGCGTGACTTGTTGGTGCGGGGCCAGGAAACCCAGTTTGGGTGCGCGAGAGAGCTCGAGGCTTAAAACTCGAGTCATCCTCCGCCCGCATCTGGACTGTTCCAGGAATAGGCGCTGGGGCCGGACGGCCGGCAGCAACGCGGGCACTCTTCCGTCTAGCCACTTCCATTGTGGGCTCCTCGCACTCATCACCACCATCGCCGATAATATCAGCGGCAGTATTAGTGAAGTGAACGGTAAGTCCCTTGTTTTTTTTAGGTCTTGGAGAGTGAGTCGAATATGGCGAGCGGAAGTCAGGGCTAGGCTGTAGTTGGCCGAGGCCATGGTCCTGGTTGGTGCGGACAGTTAAGTTGTAGGAGTTGGCAGTCGGTTCGTTTACAGACATAGCCTGGGGGTATCTCGGGGCGGCAGTGGTATCTATTTTGGCCAAAAGGCGAGGCGGGCCACCAAATCCGGGAGAACGACCGGGAGACGGGACGTTAGCAGGTGCGGCATGCGCAACCTGCAGAGTGTCGGCGGCGGAGTTGAGGAAATCGTTGACATTGGTGACATTGGCTTCTTCGGTGTGGCGATCCTTGCCGAACAACTTGCCCTTCCATCGATCTCTTCTGGAGACCTTGCTAGTTTCAAAAGCGGACTGGTCTGATTCCATCATACTAGGTAATGTTGGGGGAGCAATAGTATATAAGCTGATAGTCGAGGGTTATGAGGGGGGAACAAAGGCTGTAATACGGGTGTTGGTGGGTCGTCGTAATTTTCGAGGCTAAGGTATGGTGATATGTGACCGACTTTTCGGGTAACTCAAACTATCCCGTAGCAAGAGGTTTGTGTTGTTGGAAACCCAACCACGGGAGCTTCTGAGGTGTTGTCGAAAGCTTGTGACAACTATGTAACAACTCTACAGTGTCGCTAGCAGTGGAAATAAAATGTTCCCAAGGTCTCTTTTTGATTGAACTGAAGGGGAAAATATGCAATTTGGTATAAACAAGAGTAACTTTAGGAGACAAAGCCGTCAAGCATGCAGTTTAGGTCTTCGTTAGTCTATATGTCGTAGAATATGAAAATGTGGTATGTAAAGAAGGAGAAGAGAATAAAGAGAAGTTGACCAAAAAGGGTTATCTCACGAGCCAAGCAGGCCACAGAAGCAAGTTTCTCTGAGTGGAGGGGGGGTTTGATCTCAAACTAGTATCTGGCGGAACAAAGTCGACAGGGTTTTGACCAAGAAAACACACGATGAAAAGAAAGAAAAATCAAGAAAAAAATGCTCTGATGCAGATGCTGATACAAACAATGTAAGTAAGCGAAAGTGGCAGATTAGAAGTATTACTGGTGGCCAGAAACCCAGTACGATGCATGCTTATGCGATATGCTAAGTAGAAGAATGCGAATATGGAATGCCAAATGTAATAAACAAAAACAAGCCCTGAGGAAAAGAGAAGGATAAGAAGAAATTAAAAAAGAGTTCCTGAATGGAGCTTCAATGCTAGTAATAGCTGCACTAGCAATGCAATCCTGAGTTGGCCTGTCTGAGCGCCGATCGTTGAAGCTTGGAAGACACTGTCGTGTCTCGTGCTTCATGCGTAGTCGCAGAGGGGAGAGTAACGGGCAGTCTCAATCAGGTTAACTTACTACGTGGGGAACTCCAAGTAAGCGCAATAAGAAAGTTAACTACTGATGAGCAGGTTGTGGTAGGCACAAAGTGTAGCAGGTCGGGAGAAGAAAAGGGCGAAGGATAAGAAGAGAAGATGTCAAAAGGCAGACTAAAATAGAGTATGTAGCTGGCAGGAACAATAAATTATAAAAATAAAAGAAAAAGCAATACCACAGTTTGTGGGTGGGTGCTGCCAGATACCGTGATAAGTGCTTACACTTGGTCAACTAGTCAGATAAAGCGACAACAGATGCACTGCTCAGAAATCCAGAGATATACCAGCTGGCTAAAGATACACATTCACCCCAAGTGTGGCGCCTGTATGATGATGGGACCGGGAAGCCGTGGGCAGTAGGATAAGAAGCCAAATGGTAGCGCGCAAGGGGCCTGGAGCTCACGAGACGATAACTCAGCGGAAGGAGTCCGGGGTTGGAGGAAACAATAATCAAAAATGCTAGACAGGCCGTGACAACAAGAGCCAGTATCAGTTCAAATCTCTTAGGGTGCCGTTGTCTCTTTATGTCCTAATTCGGTTCTTGGTTCGTGTTTGCATATATACCATTCTATGGATTGGAGATTGATGGGTACGCTGACAGTTGACGTGGTACTTTACTGTACTTTCTATGTCTTTCGAGTCTGCAGCGTCCATCAATATGTCTTACTGGTATTATAGTGCTTTAGCTTAATCTATTATAGCCTAGATTGACGATGCCGCAAGACCCAGGCCTTTTCGTGCTTTGTAGTGTCGTGGGAGTGAGGGACCTCTAATGATGGTTGATACATAGAGGGGTGCCAACTTGCTAGGGGTGTGTGCGTGAGCTCGTGGGACAGACACTGACTGCAGACTAAACAAGAGAGCGGTCAATCAAGTCAAGTCAGGAAACAACAATTATGGCGGTCGCGTTCGGTAAAGACGATGCGGTTCTAAGACAAGCAGAGGGAGAGTGTCTAGCAAAGAGTCAAAGGAGTCAAAGAACGTACTAAGAGACTGGGTATGTCGGTTTCTCCAATAAATATCTAAAGAAAAATCACCAATAACAGGAGATACACTTAACAGGGAAACGGGCTCTAAAGAACTCAAGAAACATGCTTTGGAATATCATAAGACTAACTTCCAATATTATGACAGTCATATATAATATGGGCTTCGTCTTACCAGAGTATATCCATACTCACAGCAGAACGATACCTCATAAATCCATAGATCAGCCACTTTTCAGCAGACTCTCGTGATTTCGATCTCTCAGTAAAATACCCAGGGTCGTTTCATTGGAGCAACGGGTATCTGATGCAGGGTATGAGGTATGGACTGGGGCAGAGAAGACTACGCCGGTGGGAAGCACGCGATGACCAACGATCCCTAGTCACACACCAAAGTTACTCTCGGTTGGCTAATGCCATCACAAAAATGCAAATTCGCAAGTCAAAATATCATGACTATAATACTAAAAACTCACGTAAATCTGCCTTTGAAATCCCATACGAAAGCATCACCACATCTTTGTAGACCCAACAACAGCGAATTACAAACAAACATTTCGGGTCTGACTACTGGCTCCAGCATGCGGAGGCGTCACCCGTCATGATATATCGATATGAAACGGCCGGGGCGCCGGTGCATGTGACGACAAGACTATGTTACTAGACCACTGTTGCCAGGCCAGATTACTAAATGTGCCAAGTATAAAGAAGCCCATAGCCACTCATTCATAATGCTTCTCAGGAACCAATCTGCAATTTCCATGAAGAGCTCTCTCTCTCAACTGTAAGCTGCCAGAGCCTCCTTCAAGCAATATTACTGATGTATTGCAGGCGCCTTGGCCATGGCAAGCTGAAGCAACGGACCCCAATAATAGCGGCTGGGTTACGTCGGTATCCAGCATTATGGCGGCAAAAGATAAAGGTTCCCACTTAAAACTCCACCAACGCCCAGGGAGACCGGAATATCAAGCCAAGAAACTGCTAATTTAGATCAGACCATGATAGAAAGAAGCATAAGGTCCATTCTACCCATAGGTCAGCATAAATAGCAAATAAAGCTCAGCGTAGTCTAGTCTGGCCCAGTGAAAATATACATGTTCCTTTCCCTCCCATGGCAGTTCAGTATCCAAAAATAATCAACCAGCAGGACGAGCGGACAGACGGTCGGACTGGTGAGTAAATAGACATCACAAGGGCTAGGCTAGCCAACTGGCCAATGATCAAGATAATCCTTGTCACCAAAAATGGTATAATGGTAGTTCTAAGTCAATTTTGGTGCTGATATTAAGCAACAAAGTGATAAAAAAAAATGACTTGTTCGTGTTCGTCTGAGTCGTACCGTGGCAGGATTATGCTAAAAGCGCATCGCTTCAGTCGTTTGAGGGTCGCCCGGGGGCGGGGTGGGTTATTGGTGATTGCGATAGATTAGAGCGGTGGAGTTCCAGAATAGTTTATCATGTGTAATTGTGAAATGGGCATCATGCAAGAATCACGGTCTTAAATGAGAATAGTGCTTTTCGTTATAAAAATAATTACAAGCTTATTAGAAAAGAGGACATTGCAATACTCCAATTTTCAAAAGCGAGCGACACTTCCATTTTGTTCTTTCCATATCTGTCGCATTTTCTCGCACAAAATACGAAATCTGCATAGTGTTTCAAGATCACATGACTGTCTCTACATAAGCACATTATGTCTTGGTTGTGTTCGTTTTTGTACATATTCAGGAACCAGTTTACGTCTGTCGGATTTTTGGCAAGAAGAAAGGCTGTTGTGATTCCAAAAAGGGAAGGTACTCACATCCCTTTTGGTCTATACCAACAAAGGAAGGAATTCTAGGGAATTTTCTGTTAAAGTTCCAGTTTTAACATCAACAATTTGCGGCAAACCACTAGAGCTTCGCTAATGAGAGTCAGCTAAACCTGGAGGAATTGGTAGCTATTTCATGACAATAGAACTGGCATGTATCGAGGCAATAGGATTATTTTAGTGTGATTTCATGTATATTGGTGAGGACTGAGGAGCGAATGTCGCTAAGGTGAAGTTGTTTCCTATTGTTGTCTCAAGAGCCGGCCGGCGATAAGAGCAGATATACGGTGATGGATCGCTCGTTATGAAGGGATACGGCGTCAAAGTGATAGCTCTCTGCTAATTAAAACGCTAAGTGGGACTGAAGAGATTGAGGTGGTATCCTAATCACATAACATAATCTTCATTTCACTATTCCTCCAAGTTTCGCCAACCATCGTCACATCAACCAGATCCATCCTGTTAGTTAATATTACACTACTGTCACCTACAATCCTCAAGTCTTCATCCCTCATTACTGTTGTTCTTTGCCCCCTCCTGTCTTCCCTGCACCAGTGGATCACTCGTTTCAGATTAACCTAGGGTTTACCCATATCACTATTCATAACCTTCCCGTCGTCCTGTCCCCTGACATAGCACATGCCTCTCTCTCCGTTGAAACGAGGCCCTCACAACCGAACAACCATAGATTTCCCTCAATTTACCCAGGCCCAAATGCCCAGAGGCTCCCTTGTCCAATTACTCAGGATGAAGGCCAATAACCATCGAAGGCTCTATGACATCACCGCTACTTCGCCGAGGTGCCTGAAATGGACGGAGGCCCGGACGATCAAAGTGATCGGCTTCAGGGGCGGTCCCTAATAATGAATGGAGGGAAGAACAACGGGCATGCTGCAACCCGTTTATGCATGGGAGGATCATGATGCCTTCGGGATCTACTTATTATTGTGAGAATTAGTGCTGGTGTTAGGTGAACAGAGTGGTTGTGGAGGCTGTGCAGAGTCTAACTGCACAATATGAATGCCGATGAATTCCTTGATGATCCATCCCATCGGCTGATTACACATAGCACCCGATATCATATCTCCGTGATCGACGGTCAAAACTATGGCATGACTAGCAAACAATAGCAGGCGATGATAGGTTATGTCGACCCTTTAATAACCCTAAACGATTTCAATGAGTACTTGAAATCTCGTGATCATCGAACTGGCTGTCTATTTCTCATAAACAAGGCTCAGCGTTCTTTGATCCTTTTGACTAGTAAATAGCCTCCAACCAATTACTAGCTAAGCAAACCCCCATTAACACTGACCTAGTGTTCGTAGTCCTCGTTTGTCACCCCCTTAGCGTCTATTAATAGCCTACCAGCTTCCCACCGGCAATCCATTCAATGCGGGATACGGCCAACGGCCGACGGATGGCCATGGCTTGCATGAATAGAAAATAAACAGAAGAAAAAAATAGGATACTTGACCGAGAAAAGATGGAAGGCCAGTGTCTGTGTGGACTTGATTGATACGCCAGAATCTCCGTCCCGTTTATTGTGATTGTGTATCAATGGAATTAATCTGAAGGATTTTAGCGGGAAGTCTCGGTATATGAGAGGGCTGTATATGGGGTATTCTTTGGGTATGCGGGAGGAGATGAGATATACTTGAGCTTTGCTGATTGTGTGACCTGAGAGAGACAATAATTGGAAAACAGTACCAGGTGAAGTCACCTGACAGCGAGCATGTCTGATTTGTCGATTATATATATTAGGGTTGAGCCACAAGGTCACATGTAGGGTTTCTAACTGTCCAACCAATGTAACCACTGGTGTCACTGGACTTGTTGCAACGTATTTGTGGCGGCAAGTGTGTAAGCGCTTCATTGCAATTAAGCCAGTATAATTCCCCGCCCATTAAGCAGAAGCAGAAATCCTTTCTTTTTGCATTTCACTCTCACCACAAAAACTCGCAAATCTACAATTATAAACTGCGTCTAGTCCCACCAAATATCAATCACAAGTACTAATAACCCCAACACTCAGGCCACTAGATGGCCCCTTTATCTATTTTAGTTTATTTCAGACCTAGTACCCCGCCACTCATCGCAATTTGCCTATAGCTTGTCCAGGGTTACCGCTACCCTCGTGCCCGCCCGTGACTCGTCGACATGATAACGGCTTCTGTACCTCTTCAACGCAGACGAGCCGGTCCGATCCGCCGAGTTCATAGTACTGGGACTTCTTTAAAAGTCGTAGATTCAGTAGTTTATTGTGGGTGCCATTCCGCTCCGAGACCCTAGGGTTAATATATATGGTTGATTACTTGATTGATTGGGGGAGGTTTCTTGGTGGTGTGGTACTGCTGCCTAACTACATACTTGTATAATCTGATTATGCATACCGACTCCACTCTATCACAATATTAACCAAACTTGACCTCAATTACTTGATAGCGTCTCCAAGCGTCAAATCAAACTAAACCAACTACTGACAACCAATCCAGGTGACTGCAAACCTTCCAAACCCGCTCGCCCTCTAATCGCTTCAAACCAGGCCCGTAATCCCGGCGCTATCTACTGGCAGTGCGCCACTCGAACCTCTATCGAGGGTTCACGCTGCCGGTTCTTTTGGTGGCACGCCGATGTCCTCAATATCTTCCCGAGTCTCCCAGAAACTCCAAAATTCACCGATGGGAGCTCATCAGACCAGCCCAAGTTCGGTTTAAAGAGAAAAGCAGATCAAACCGCTGGCCAATCGGCCAGGAAACGAGTACGGATTAACGATCAACCGGAGGTGAAGATAGGACCAATGGATCAGTTTTTGAGGAGGAAGAGTAACAGTACTGGAACAGAGGATGTAATTGACGGAGAGAACAAAGTCACGACCGGGAAGGGTACGGAGAAAAATACGGCCACCAAGTCGTTCACATCCAAAGTCTGGTCTCTTTCACAACCAGAAAGCGCCGAATATGATTTCAGCGACATCGACGACGAAGTCCTCCATCTCGTTTCCGAAGCCGAAAAGTCTTTTATAAAAAAGAAGCCAATATTACTTACCCAACCCTCCCCGGCCCCTCCCTCCCGGCCATCAACCTACCATACCGAATCCAACTCAAGCTCTTTCCTCGAGTCTATACCCGACCCTAACTCCAGTTCAGAATCCCCCGAACAGTTCGCTCAACGCCCTACCTCCTTCATAATTCCACCTCTCCATACCCTGACACCACCCCCACCATCAACTGCCCCAGCCTCCCCCCCGCAGACCCCCAAGCGTTCTATTCAGGAACCTACCACCCAAGATTTCCCCATATTTTCCCTCCCCACCCCGATCACCGCGCCCCGGGCGCGCCTACAAAACCAATCACAGGATATTAAGGCCGAAGAACTCTTTGATGATAACGAAATATCGTCCATATGGCCAGAATCTCTTATTCAATCCCCGACAATACGATCCACGGTTCGCCCGAGTGGCCGTCTTGGCTGGCGGAACAACTGTGCATCTGATACTCCAACAAGCCCAGTCGATAGCCATGCTATGCGGGTACGGAATATCGAGTATCTGCTATCTTCAATGACGGGACCTGCGGGAACTGCAGAGAACATTACTGAGATTGTAAATGAGATTACCGGCGAGGCAAGAAAGCTTGAACGGGAAAAGAAAGAAAAGGATCGGGAGATTGAGAGAATGAGCGAGAGGATACTGTTGTTGGAAGAAGAGGTTACTCGGGTGGCCGCAAGGAGATGATTATTATGATGCCATGACTTTTGATTTTGAGTTTGATTTATGCGGTTTTTATTTTCGAATATTAGGTTCTTGACTGCAGTTTTAGCTATGCTCCTATTTGTGTTCTATGGAGTTATTCAATCTGATTTATCTTATGACTTTAATGAATACTGATACTATGTTACCAAGATATTGTTCTCAAACCAGACGTATTCACACCCAACACTCATAATCCAAGGCCTGCAATATACTCCGAAATATCCTGCTTCACCCTAGTCCCATCTTTGATCTTCTTGACATCCCTCCTGCCTTTATCTTGACCATCCACCCTCTTTCTCTTTCCTGGTGACAATGGTCTAGTCAGTGGCACTGCTACCTCTGTCCCCGGTGTCACGCTTGCTATCCCTCGGTCAACATGATGTCCACCAGTAGGATCCCACCATAACTGAGAACACATCTTGTCCCAGCTGTAATACGCCCGATGTGCGAGCCATTCAGCTCCTCTGGTGACCAAACTCTGCGGACCCATCCAATCAATCAAGCCCAGCTTGGAGTTATCAAAACAACTAGTGGTCAGCTCAGGGTCACCCGGAGAGATAAACACCTCCAAACTCACCCACCCTCGGTACCCAAAGCTGCCCTTACTTCGGTCCTTAACCAAAGCCTGAACCAAAGACTTTACGGGAAGATACCCACCCTTGTGTTTCTCTCCCGGGAAGACCCGGAAGTTACGACTCCACAGCTTCTTTGGATTGTCTGACCCATTGATGGCCTTTTGTACTTCGGAATCGGCATAGTCTTCGATATTCATGGCGTCAGAAACTTGAAGAAGGCCAATGTGAACCTTGCCCGCAAAACTTCGAAGACTGTCGAGCTCATTCCGGGCCATTTTCATTGGGTCACCAGCGGCCCAGCCAGAGGATGTCGTCGGGTCTGCAACTGAAGAACCCCAAAAGTTGAAAGTATCCATGATCATCATGACACCAGGCTGGCGGTGGCTAACTGCAGAGACAACCGCCATCGCTTGCTTCTAGTCGCGCGTATGTTTGGCAAAGCAAAGGTTCTTAAACCCAACAGTAAGACCGTTGTAGTGGGCGGTGGATGCTAGCCACTCAACATCATTCACAATTGACTCGAAATCCTCAGAATAGTCAAAAGAGTCATCGCCAATTGGAGCAGGAATTCCAATGATGCCGCCACAAGGCATGATAATTTTGGCCATACGAACCCAGAGCAGGAATTCATTGCGTTTCTCTATCTTCTGCATCTCATCCTGCAAACCAGCAAAGTTGTGGAAAGGTTGAACCGAAACGATTGTAAGATTCAAGGCTTCAGCCACCCTGAAGACTTTCTCTGCCGCCTCAATCATATTCGCATCATTAAAAGTCCCTAGTTCAGCTATTGTGAATCGTCTGAAGTCGTCCTAGAACAGCTCGATCCCTTGGAAACCAGCATTTTGCACGACCCGAAGCTTGCCTAGCAATGGACAAAGGTCAGGTGGACCTAAGGCCATAGTACCAATGCAAGGTTTTAGACCGGTCATCCGGGGCTGAAGGTGGTTGGGTGTATGGTGTTGACTTGACTGAGGTGACAATGAATCGACGCTGGTGGTACTGCTTGCATCTCTGCTATTGAAGGTGGATTCAGGGTCAGTTGTACCATCAGTATCCCTTTCCGACTCATACCCGCTGTCTGATAGAGATTTTGTAGGAGCTAGTTGATCTGCGAGGCGTTGGGCAGGAGAGAATCCAGGACGAGTCATGGTGATGACGTTAAGATGCTGGAACTCCGTCGGGAGGAGACTTAAGACTTCGTATATAAAAGCAAGGGGACAACTGAAGAGAGACCGGTAGTATGGTTTGTGAATACCAATAGCTTACTCAATAACGAAACAATAGAAATGTTGAAATGCTAATGCTTTTTTTTTATATCTCGGTGATAATGAAATAACAACCGATTAGTGATGACTTGGGATATGATTCTGAGCAAGATAGATGACAGAAGTTGGTTGAAGATGGAAGAAGATAGAATGAGACACAAAATACAGGAAGTTCAACATCTTCTAGGCTACTACTGCCACAAATTATTCCATTTCATTGAGGAAGGAACTACAAATTACTTAATGCCGGTTCCAAAATAGGAAATTGCAGCTATCAACAACCCTGTGTCAACAAGCCCTACGAGCAACTCTCATCCTACAAAATGTATGCAACCCCGTGACATCATCTTCACACAATGTTTTAAGCTGTCACTTGACGTCTTGGCATATCAAAGCGCGGCTCCACGATCCTTCAACACCAACTACATCCTTCTACATACATCATGGAGGTCAAAGAAAGTCAAAGTACACATGGGACGTCGCCTTGGGCAAAGAAAGGTCTAAAAAATCCTTTTTTACAAAAAAGATTACACTGCGAGCTCAGAGTTATCCAGGCTGCAGATAATCAACCGAAGAAGCTCACTACCTGATAAAAGTAGCTAACTCCTTCTCTTCTCGATCTAATCACCGCTGTTATACCAAACAAATGAAACAAAACCCAACAAAACCTCTGAGTAAAAAGGCAATAAAACTCATAAAAAGACAGCCTGCAAACAATATAAAATGCATAGAACGAACCAAACCCTCCTGAATTACCGGATTAGGTCCGATACTCCCAAGGGTAGACCCATCGGGACGCCCCCAAAAGCTGGTATCGCAAACAAAACAATGGAAATGGAATCACCCGTCAAGCTTCAAGAAAAGCTTCCAGCTTAGTACACACGCTTGAAAGGAGGAACAGACTTGCACTCGTTCTCATCCAGCGTCGTCGAGATGACCTTACGGTAGTTGAGCTCAACCTCACCGTGGGGGTCCTTCTGCCAGGACAGGGTGTGCTTCATCCACTCCTTGTCATCACGCTCGGGGTAATCCTCACGGGCGTGAGCACCACGAGACTCCTTGCGGTTGACAGCCGAAGTAGCAGTCTGGACAGCGCAAGTAAGCAGGTTACGCAGCTCCAGAGTCTCAATGAGATCCGAGTTCCAGATCATCGAGCGGTCCTCAATACCGACCTGGGGGAAGGTCTTGTCGACCTCGTTGACGCGGCGGACACCTTCCTCCAGCGACGACTGCGTACGGAAGACGGAGACATCAGTCTGCATGGCCTTTTGCATGGCCAGGCGGATGTCCGCGGTGCGGAGGGGACCGCTGGCAGTGCGGACCTTGTCGAGGTCCTCAATGGACTTGGCACCGGCGTCGGCAGAGACGGGCTTGAGAGGAGCACCGGGAGTGAACTTGTCACGGATATCGTGGGCAACGGCACGGCCGAAGACAACCAAATCCAGCAGAGAGTTGGCACCCAGACGGTTGGCACCGTGGACAGACACAGAAGCGGCCTCACCGCAAGCGTACAGACCAGGAACATTGACGTCATTGCCGTTCTTGTCGACAGTCAGGACCTCACCGGTCCAGCGAGTGGGAATACCACCCATGTTGTAGTGGACAGTAGGCAGAATAGGGATGGGCTGCTTGCGAACGTCAACACCAGCGAAAATGCCAGCAGTCTCCGAGATACCGGGCAGGCGCTCGGCGAGAACCTCAGAAGGCAGGTGGCTCAGCTGGAGGAACATGTGGTCCTTCTCGGGACCAACACCACGGCCCTCGCGGATCTCGAGGGTAATGGAACGGGAAACGACGTCACGAGACGCCAGATCCTTGGCAGTGGGGGCATAACGCTCCATGAAACGCTCACCCTCCGAGTTGACAAGGTAACCACCCTCACCACGAGCACCCTCGGTAATCAGGCAGCCGGCACCGTAGATACCAGTGGGGTGGAACTGGACGAACTCCAGATCCTGCTGGGGCAGACCAGCACGCGAAACCATAGCGTTACCATCACCAGTGCAAGTGTGGGCAGAAGTGCACGAGAAGTAGGCACGTCCGTAACCACCAGTAGCCAGGACAGTGTTGTTGGCAAAGAAACGGTGGAGGGTACCATCCTCCTGGTTCAGGGCAATGACACCACGGCACTCGCCATCCTCCATGATCAGATCGAGGGCAAAGTACTCAATGAAGTAGTTGGTGTTGTGGCGCAGAGACTGGCCATACAGAGTGTGCAGCAGAGCGTGACCGGTACGGTCAGCGGCAGCGCACGTACGGTACGCCTGGCCACCCTTTCCGAACTTCTGCGACTGACCACCAAAAGCACGCTGGTAAATCTTACCATCCTCGGTACGCGAGAAGGGGCAACCGTAGTTTTCGAGCTCGATGATAGAGTGGGGGGCCTCGCGGGTCATGTAGTGGATAGCGTCCTGGTCACCAAGCCAATCGGAACCCTTGACGGTGTCGTACATGTGCCATCTCCAGTCGTCCTCGTGCATGTTACCAAGAGCGGCATTGATACCACCCTGGGCGGCGACGGTGTGAGAGCGGGTAGGGAAGAGCTTGGAAATGCAGGCAGTCTTGAAGCCAGCCTCAGCCAGACCGAAGGCAGCACGGAGACCAGCACCACCGGCACCGACAACAACGGCATCGTACTCGTGATCCTGTTAACCAAAAGGAAGCGGGTTAGCGGGCATTATTGAGAGTTTCGGCGGATTGAGAACGGGAGAGTCCGGGATGTGAGCATGTGGGAAGCTAGGGAAAATCATACAATGACAGAGTACTTGTTGCCAACGTAAGGGGCAGCCTCCTTAGCACGAAGAGGGCCGTTAGCAAAGACACGCGCTGTAGAGAAAGAAAGCAACCATAGTTAGTATGTATTCATTATGCGCGGTAGTCGTGTGAGCACAAACGACATGGGGAAGAACCGGCATCTACTTACCGACACTGCGCGTGGAGGAAAAAGGACGAGCAAAAGATCTCGACGCCTGAGTCAGCTAGAATGGCGAGAATATTAGTAAATAGCTAATTAAGCACTGGCAATTTCATCTGTGTATCTCATTTGACAATTGGTGTTGATATGACTGATCAATGGCTGTCAGATCGCGCGACCCATCATCCCACCATCCCACCTTGGCAATCCATAACCTCGGTGATACAGTCAGCAGCTTCGAGTATGCACCAGGGCCCTAAGAAGCCGAAGCACAACGCGAAGTTACAAAGAAGCTATTTGTTGCGGATTGGTCGAGATGTGCGCGCGTTCTTCTTTATATATATATATATATATAAAGAAACGATTCGAGCCAATGACAAAGAATGTGGTGCGCCAAAGATCTAGCATCGTGGATCAAAGGTGGGAGATCCAGTTTCCGCCAACAGCCACAGCCAGCCCGAAAAGAACCAGCAGAAACAACCACCACAAGCCAAGATCAAATAAACATAGAGATACCAGCTAAACAAAGCAAAGAAAAATAGTAACCACTCACCGACGAAGCGGCGGAAAGCCGGCCAAAAGCCATTCTTGACGCCATCGTGAATATTTTGTGATGGTCTTCTCGATAACCTCAGGTTCAGAAGAGTTGTCAAGAGGAAGGTGGGATTTTTGGGGAAAAGGTTAAGAATTAATGAGTCGTGAAAGGTCGGGATGAGACGACAGAAGTAGCGGATGCAGCTTCTTCCTAAATCAGAGACTTTGTATGGGGAAACGACCTAAAGCCGGGAAGCAGAGAGGTATGTGCCCGCCAAAATAGTGGCCACTGATTGGAAACGAAGGGGACGGGTCTTGTACTGAAAGGGAAGGATGCTCTGGCAACACCCCGGCGTGGCAAGAGGTTGCCAGTGATGCTAATTACGGAATGTGTGTTATAGATTGTGTAAATGCAGTAAAAAATTTTCTTTTCTTGAATATGAGATCAATTTTCTGAGCAATAGCCTATCGCGAGATAATTCTTATGTGGCATAATATATTATCGCACAAAATTCTCATTGACTTTTCTGTTCTCCCCCAACAACCGGAACTATCGCCATCAACCTACCACCCGGCCCGTCACATACATCCCATCCCAATCCAAACCACTATATAGCGCCCCATGCCCTCACGCCCCAGCGCACACGCCAAAACAACCTCCCCAGACTTTCCCTACTACTGGGTTGCAGGCCCCGTCCCTTTGAAATCCTACCTACGCTTTCGTTCGGGACAGTCAACTGGTTATTTGCTTCCTAATTGCTGCTCTCTGGCTGGCTGGCGGGCCCTGCAGTTTCCGGATAGTCTAAGGAAGCTCAGGATATTCCAATGTGAACCAATGGATGCATCCCGGGCCACGGCTACCTGTGAAGCCGACAGTATTTTCCCCGTGATGTCTTGGTGTGGCACATGTTAAGACTTTAGAGATTTCATCCAAATTTCCCTCAAATTCACTCCGAATAATTAACACACTAATACAAGTGCCAATAATAACAACAACCGCACAATTCTCACCCTCCTAACCAATTCCATTATTCCCCTCCAAATTCCAGCCAATCACAGCTAAGCTAATTCACCCCCACCATCGCTATTAGCCGAGCTCTGCCGAGGCCGTTGCCACATAACTACACCGGGAATTGGCAACCAGCCACATAAATGGGTGGCGTTATGATAGTCACAAGCCGGCGGACCAGGCACAGACAGTCGGGCTCGGCCCGGGAATGTTGTTGCCCAAAGGAAGGATTCACCAATTTTAAGGATATCCCGACTTCCGAATAAAGCCAGCAACGTCGATTGAGAATGTGAGGATTGAATGCTTGAAAATGAAATAAATATAATTAACACAAAACTGCGTATGATATCACTACATGATAGAAAAGCCAAAACAAGCAAATCGCTTTAACGCCAAGCTATGTCCTTTTATCCCAAAAGATCCAAATCCATAAACATAAGGTCATTCTTTACGAATAATCAAGCACAACCGCTTCACAAGTCGCTCTTTACTCGGCCAAGACACCCCTCAGCATAGTCAAGAAATTATCCTTGAGCTTGTGTACCTCCTCAACCTGCGGTTTCGACGGCTCGCCCGCCGTCCTCCTCAGCCTGTCTTGCCTCTTTGCCCTTCTCTTTCTCTCGGCTTCGATCGGATCCAAATCGTCTTCCTCCTCAGCCTCGGCCTCGCTATCTGAGCCATCCTCCATGTTCGCCTCCGCAATGTCATCCATATCCAACCCGAAGTCCTCCGCGTTGAAGTTAGCCGCGAATGATGACAAAGCGCTATCGGGGGCGGTCTCGGCAGCCATCTTCTGGCGGGTCTTGTCTTGATGCCATTTCTTCCGAGCTTCCTGCCAGGCGATAAGGGCATTAATTTCATCCATGGCTTTTTCATGGTCGACGGAGCCGTTGGAAAGAGAACCTTCGAACAAGGCGTTGACATCGAGAGTTCCATTGACAGGGCCTTTACGCAGGAACTCAAGGATACCTTCAATCCAACCCATTAGTTGGGTGAAGAGTCCGTTATCGTGAATATGGACTTCATGAACAAACTTGTAAAAGTTGTGTTCATGGCGAGCGCAGAGATCAATGAAGGCCTGGACGGTCTGGTTGGGATCGGCCGAGACGTCCTGTTCCTGGCACCTTTCAACGACTTGAATCATGTCATCAATGAACTGAGCAAAGTCAGTGACACTGCTATAGACATTTGCAGCCTTGTATACGCGAACAAGGGGTTCATAAAAGATGGTGAAGAGGTCGCGGAATAGTTGAAGGGTGACGGGCTCTTCGATGAGATGCAACATCATGCTCTTGTCCCGCTGGCGAGTGCATAGCTTGAGGAGCTGCTTGAGATAGGAGAACAGTTGTGCGTTCTCCTTCAGCGACTCGTCGCCTATGTTCTCCACTGCTGAATCAAAGGCCTTTTTAGCCTGCGATAGACGCATGATCTGTTCGCTAGTAAGACTCTCGCCAACTTCTTCAGAGCGAAGGATGGCAACGATGATATCAGAATCATCACCTTCTCTACGGATCTTGTCCTTGACTTTGTCAGAAGCCTCAGTGTAGGCCTTGATCTTGGCAACGAGAGCCTCATCACCAATCTTAGTCGCCAGTGTATCAATCGAGGTCTGGAAACTTCGAATGCCATCGCTGAGCGTCAGCGAAAAGATGCGCTGCATCAGAGATCTGGCACCGAAGGGCTGAGCTAAGAAGACATCGAGGACCCTGGACATAACGGCTGCAGGGTTGGCTATGCGGATGACATTCTTCAGCACAGTGTACGGAATCAACGAGTGAATGCGCCTGGCCTGAGCAAACAGCTCTGGGGAGTTGTCCTCGGCTAAGAACAGATGGTAGATTGTGGCAGCAACTTCAATGCGCAACCACTCGGCAAACTTGCGGTATTGGATACTCAAGCCCTCGATGTTGTCCTTCTCCTTGATCTCCGTAAACAACTTCGTGAGGCCATTGCTGTCAACGATATCCTTACGGAACTGTTCCATGTACTGATCAAGATCAGCCGCACGCTTGCGAGCGATCTCGTAAAACTTTTGTTGCTCCTCAACTCTACGCTCGTCCATAATCTTACGCCGAGCAAGATCTTCATGGTCCTCCTGGCGCAATATTATAGGATCGCGAGTCAAAAAGTCTTCCATAGCTTTGGTACCTGCCACAGGAGGGCTTTGAAGAAGCGAACGCAAAAAGGCTCTGAGAGAGATTCTCTGATTCTCGCGACCGAGAACAACAAGAGGGTCCTCTCGCTTCGAAGACGCTGAGAACGAACTGGCAAGAGGGCTGCGCAACATGTCGTATGATGACCGTGGCGAAGTACCTCTAGACAGTTTTGAGACATTAGATCCAGACCTTTTGTGTCTAATCTTAACAGGCGTCGAGCTACCTTCGGGGACCTTGAGGCCGGGACTAGTCATACCGACAATGGATCCATTGGTATTAGATGGCTTCAATGTTGACATTTGTGTGGAAGCAGACTCGATAGAAGAAGTGTCATCTTGACTGCCAGTGCTGAAGCCGCCGAAAAATGAGGGTGCAACCAAGTCCGACTTGTTCTTCTTAGGCACATTAGGAATGACCTTTCCGGGCACCTCATGATGAATCTTATTGTGAAGACGAACAAAGTCACCATAACGCCGCGCAATGTGATATTCTTTGTCATCTCCTTTACGCTTTACTCTCAAAATGAATTCCTGTCGATAGTTTTGTCAGCAACGTTATGCCACATGCATTGGGCACATTAAACTGTCTCAATTTATGAAACAATAACCACGGCTGCCTCAGATTTTACAAATAACTTACAGCATGTTTGTGCTGGCGAATGTTGCGTCTCGCCTTGATTATGCGAACACCAGCAACATTTACATCCCAACCATTGAAATAATTACCCTCGGGAATACTGTGCATGACACCCGTATCGATAGCATTGCTGTCAACGATTTCAATTTCCGAAAAACGAATACGCTCTTCAAAACCTGAAGATGTCCGGACGCCAGACACCATCATTAGCTCAACAAGCTTCTGGCATTTTGAGGCAAGTTTCCGGCGTTTGGTCTCCTCGAGACGGTCCTCAGAAGATGAGATGCTTTTACTAGCAAACGATTCAAGGAACTGTACCGGAAATAGAAATAAATTGTTAGTAAAACTTAAATTGTGCCTAAAACAGCAAAGGGAGACAACAACTTGGCAATGTTGGAGAGAAGAAGCAAGACCTTGTCGGCACAGAAAGGGGATTCTTCTAGCTATCTATCTCCTACCAGAGCCGGTGGCTTGAAGAGTAGTCTTCAGGTACAAACCAACGCTTATCTCATAACATAGATGCAATTAATTATGATACTTACAACTTGTAATTTATCCTGCCAAAACTCCTTTTCGCGAGCCTTGTCCAAGAAAGGAAAATCGCGAATATGATGAACAAAGATATACCGCAAAATTGGCAATTCTGAATCTAATGGTGAGACTTCGCCAAATTCTGACTTGAACGGAGCACCGAAGCGTCGCAAGGCGGTCGGTGAGTTGAGCTCATGAATTTCCGCTTTTACTTGTTCTGAGATAAGCTCACGCTTGAGGTCTAATTATGACGTAAGTTAGGAAAAAATGGATATATACTGGCGGTTAGAAGATTATGTGTGGCGGCTTTGCTCAAGGGTGGCTGGAAAGGTGGGTGAGATATTGGTGAAATTATGAATGGCAGGCTAAGGTGACGTAAGGGCGTATGACTTAACAGCCAAAAACATCATGAAGTAGCGCATTGCATTGGGAGAATAACTGACAGTGCTCTTGCTTCCCGGAAAGAATGCGACCAGTCGCAAAATCGCAGGAAACATTGTGGGTTGATGGCGCAGCGGATGGCGCGGCTACTGAGCTGTCGACTGGTGAGGTCGAAATGTCGTCGTTATGTAATGAGGGGCTACAGCGCGGGATATCGGGTTTTTGAGTATTAAGGTGAATAGCGTTAATAGCAGCAGTAATCTGAGTGGTAGTCGCGGGTTGCGACGCTGGCGATGTTGGTGGTTGCGACATGGCGAATTGATGTGAATATTAGTTGTGAGATTGCGTTGATGGCAGCCCCGAGTCTCTGGATCGCAGTCCTGGTGTTGGGACTAGTGAGGAATTGTTGAGAGTGAGACCCTATGTATACTAGCCCTAGGCAATAGGCAATGCGATGGGCGGCTATATGTAGGTTTCAATGGCGAAGAGATAAGATTGAAGGGCGGTTCCAAGTGGGAAACGAGTTGATACGAGGTGATACGAGGTGATGCCTTGTTGGAAAATCAGAAAATATGATGAAAAATGGGTACTCAAAGCCTTGAGCAATCCAGGAAAGTGCCAAATTTGTACGAAGTGCGAAGATGGAAATAACAGATGAAAGCAGAAAGTGACTCCGCTGCGGGCTGGCAGGAAGTGATGAAGTTTTGTCGCTAACAAGGAAGCTACTGAAATCAATACAACGTTAGTTCATGTAGTTATAGTATACGACATCTCAAGCCGCTATATTAAGAGGCGCGCAAACTTCAGTCGGATGGGCGACGATCAAGATTGGATGCGAGGGACTGAAGGATTCCCGCTGACGTTATGATCGCAAAGGGCATCTTACAGAAGCCCGCTGCATGAAGCCCAGGATTGTGCATACCAGGGAGTATACTTACAGGCAGTATTGGGATGAATGGAAATCGAGGTTTTTGTTGCAGGAGACAGCTGCTAGTCGATACCAGCGGCACGGCGGGGTTAGGCTGTCTGGAGATATTTATTTCTCGGGATAAAAATAAATACAGCAATGCGCAGTGAACGTAAACGAGACAACAGTCACTTGTATATGTGAAGATGAAACGTACTGGCAAAACTAAAGAGAGAACGAACGGTCAAGGGTGGGTAAGCGGGTGTGGACTGTGGGTGAGTGGGAGTCTAGGCTTTTGTATGACAGCGTTGAGTATGGGTGAGGGGGTTTCTAAGTCTGTTTTTAGATGCGAGCAATGCAGATTAAGATGCCTTCGCTCAAAAAACGAAAAGGTCAAGAGAGGTATTGTTCAAAGTAGATGATGATATGAATAACAGCCGCAAACAGTGGGGGTTCCTAGGTATTTATAGAGACATACAAGGGAGACAGGGCTACAGGTAGTTCCCTATATACCCAGAAACGTCGTTAATATGACGTGAACTTATTGTTTATATAATTAGTACAATTAAGAGAAGATAGATATTCCGGTAAGGTTGTACAGTGACTACACCATCACGTCGCCAGCAGGGCTCTGGCTGCGCCCTCAAAGAGCTCACAGCCCAAGTCCGCCACTAAAAAGTGACGAGATAAATAGGCAACAAAAAACGGACCCGATCACAGTAAAATTGGGATGATTCCAATTTAAGAAATGGAGCGGAAATGATGGTAAGACAGTAGTAAGGAGTAGAAACTGCGAAGAGTAAGCAACCAGCCACAATTTGGGAGATTCAAATATTGATAAAGCTGATGACTACGAGCAATAATGTCATGAGTAAAACAGCTTTGAACGAAAAATAATGTTCATGTGCTGCATGGTGGATATCACTGGTGGACCATTTGGAAAAGAGTATCAATTGACTTTGACAACGAACAGCCAGCTATTGATATCAGAAGATCTTATATATACAAAATGGCCTCACTTTTCCTTCTTCCTGATATCATCACTAAAATATTCAAAGACAACTTGCCGCCAAATCAAATACACTTGGTCTGCTGTATGCCGTTTATACCGAAGCGAAAAAGAAAAATCGCATAATGCCCACTCAGACACCCGGCGTAACAACAACCAGACATTCATCCATCGTTCCCCCCGAGCCGACACCGCTGTAAACCAGGCACTAATCTCCCACCAAGACCACGAAAATAGCAATCCTCAAAGCGCTTAGGCGGTCCATGAAGGGAACACATCACAACGATCCCCTAGCTTCCCAAACTTCCATCTTGCTAGGCGGCAAATCGGCCTGGTAAACTGTGGGACTAGAGCAGGACTCGGTATCAAGTTGCCGGGTTATCTTTGGCGTGTGACGTATGATGACCCATACAAAGCCCCATGACTTCCGTTCTCAAGCCTAAGGACATTAACGCACTTGTATGAGGGTTATCCTCTGTAGTCTTGGCCCCTATCCAAATTCCGTCAGCATGCCAATAGACTTAACGCAACCTGCGATCCATCCCGTCAATCTTCACCCGCCACGTCCCTTACTCAGCCCCTCCTATCCGTAACCGCCAGTAGTATAATCACCAACCCCATAAACCGCCATCATATTTGTCTGCCTTGCTAGTCTTCACTTTAGCAAGTCCGCCCAACCCACCATCCACGCAAAGTACCCCCAACTCCCGCGGCGAACGAGCCCCGGAGGATGTCCCGGGGCCTAGTTACTTGGAAAGCAGGTTGTCTCTTGGCCCCTGGACGCCAGGCAGCAGAATAGTGAGCATGGATTAAGGCGGTCTCGGTTGATGTGATGCGGGGAGTGGTGATTGGGCTGGGAAGGATTTTGATGCTGTAACAATGTCTGCTAGAAGTCTCACAAGCAAACCAAAATAAAATCATGTAAGTCCAGTCCAGAGTTGATTATCTGTATGCCAAACCCAGTAAGCCATGGGGCCAGACCAGCCCTCAGAGAGTTCGCACGGAATCCGAGGGTGATCAAACAGGTCGCCCCGTGCCTAGACCAATCGTCTCAACTTGAGCTCTGAGTTTCAACTCACCTTACCATCAATTAAAAATAAAGCACGAATTGACCATTAGTCACAAAATCTCACTAAATTAAAAGAAAAAAACCTTAAATCCAATTCATCAAGCGCTCCAGCCCCAAGCACGCCACTCGATGTAAACCCTTAATATATAAACTATATAAACCCTAACATATTCCTATCCCATAAATGACGTCATCTGCGTCTTCGGGAACGATCACAGACTGCATAATATCCACAAGCAGCCTATTTCTTCAACAAGGTCCGATGGTGTAGTT
Organism: Catunica adiposa; assembly: GCA_001640685.1. Classification (NCBI taxonomy): domain Eukaryota; kingdom Fungi; phylum Ascomycota; class Sordariomycetes; order Microascales; family Ceratocystidaceae; genus Catunica; species Catunica adiposa. Next base: position 56,546 of record LXGU01000136.1, read on the forward strand.
GGTTATCACGTTTGTCTAACACTTCATGAGAATGAATGGACACAAAAGGTCGGCGGTTCAAGTCCGCCTCGGATCATATTTTTGCCTCATGTTCGTCATGATAGCGAGAAACAGTTGTACGTAATGGTAGTAGTAGGTAGGGGCTTGTGAGGAGGATGTGCCAGATATGAAGAAGTTTATGATTAACATGATATTAAGAATTATATAAATGCCAATATGGGTATCTCTTTTTGCTGGATATGCAAACAACAAAACAACACGGATGACGTTTCATCTACAGCTCGTCCAATATCCTCATCGACTCCTCCCATTCCTTTGTCGTATCAAGATGACTGACTGTAGGAACCTTCTCTGTAGCTTCTGGTCCTAACCCTTCACTTCTCGCTTCCCCCACCGATGTCGATATCTTTCCTCCTCTAATCACTGCCGCCGCTGCCCTGACAGCCTCTGCCCTGCTCTCCGTGAAATCCACTCTAACATCCTCCAATATACTTCCCTTCAAGTCGCCAACCATAATCTCCGGAACTTCAACCACCTGATCAACAACAGTCTCCTCGGCCCCTTCTGGCCCCCCACCTTGCCCCACAATCACTACCAACACAACCAAAGCCCCAATAATCATAACAATCCACACGTTTCGTAACCTCTTCCTCGTACGTTCCTGCCACTCCACATCCGCCGCCTCCCATTTTGCAACCGTCTCCTGCACCATCTCCACCCGTCCACTAAGTCCATCCATCCTATTCTTGCCCTCCTGTATCCGCCCCTGCATCTCAACAATCCGTTTCTTGCGCCCATCGAGATCTCGAAGCATGGCAAGTTGCTTGCTAATTTTGTTTTCGAGGGCAATGCTGTCTTGGATGAAGGAACTTGTTACAGACTCTGAGTCGTCGACCATGGAGCGCATGGAGATAACGGCCTCTTGGAGAGAATGATAAAGTGAGAGGACATTGCGATAAGAGTCGTTGGTCGACGTCATTGCCTTGATGGAAAAGTCTTTGAGGCCAGAGACCATCTCTTCGAGTGTGCTGTTACGTAAAACGTCAGTCATGATATTTGATGATATCGAAAGCCAGATATTCAATGTAAGAAAATCCCAAATTATCTCAAAATCAAATGGCCGTATTTTTCCAAGTGGGTTTCGGGACAGATGCAAGTCTCAACTTGAGACTATATCGCAAAAAAAACGCAGATCGGTAATAACATGTGCCTGTACTAGATGCATATCAACCACAAATGCATCCACCAGCTAAACCACAACCTCTATCAGCCAATTTTATTATTTTTGGATATCCCCTTATTGAAGAGAAACCCACACGCCATATTGTCGCCCCTCACTAAAGGATGACATCACCACACCTTCAGAACGTCGTATCCAATGTAATATCCCCGGATATCTCGGTACACATTTCGTCTGTCTTTCCACATAAACAAGGCGATATCAACTTACCTTACACCCTGCACCCTACACAGCGTTTCTTGTTCTTCCCTCAAAGCTGCTTGTAACTCCTTTTGTCCATCACCATCAACCCCCACAACTCTTGTCCCTATCGCCGAAATCCCCATCTTCCCTCCCGCCTTGATATAAGACCTTGGCAATATTAGCGGCTTCACCCTTGGCTCCTCGGTAATCCTCAAACTCTGCAATCCCGCCCCGCCATCTCCCAACGACGACCCCATCAAACTAGGCCTCCGGCTTTCCCCAGAACCACTCACGCTGCCGCCACTAATCCCCGAACCCTCCAATATCCCCTGCAAATTCTCGGTGGGTCCTGCCAGAGCCAAGTCGGACCTACGAGGCCACTGTTGTTGAGTACTTGGTGGTTGAGATCCTTGAGATGCACCTGAGCCCCCAGACATCGCCGACATTTGCGCAGCATGCATACGTTCATACACATCGCGCCGATTAGCCTGTGCCGATCCTGCCGATGACTGCGACACCGTTGGTGCTAGGCCAAAGCCAAGAAGCCCGCCAGTTTCTGCCACTGACGTTATCGATGTTGAAGACCCAGCGATCGTATTGATGCTAGGGGCGCTCGCCGCTGCATTAGAGATGATTCCATCTCGCGCTAACGCCGTCGTCGATGCGCTACGGCGAGTCGGCGAGTATAATTCAGATATGGATCGGGTGACTTGGTGGCGGGAACGATAGGGTGACGCAACTTTTGGAGGGTCCAAAGGGGCAGCGGTATCGGAAGTGGATGTGAGGGGCTTTGGCCGAGAATGAGATCGGGGGCGTGTTTCGAGAGTGGAAGCGGTGCTCTGTGACGATTGCTGAGAAGATGATGTGCTCCCGCTGGTACCGTTAGGTTGTTGAGAAGTCATTTTGAAGTTTATATGGCCTGAGAGATATGGTAGGTTGGCGAAGTCAGGAGCACGAGAGCGGGCTTTGGAGAGTCGAGTTATTCGTATAAGAAGCAAGTACACGGGTGATACGGCCAAGCGTCAAAGGAGTCTTTTATAGGCGGATATATCGGCAGTTGTAGTCGTGATGAGCTAATTGCTCAGAAGAGCTTGTTGAAATCCAAAATCGTAGCTGCGGTTTAAGTCAACGCATGATGCATCCAACCTCCATACAACTAAATTGAGCTATCTAGGACCCGAGGTATAAATGCGCCGCGGCACCTTGCAGGTGTTGGTATGTTTATTTCTAGTATATGATAAGTTTTAGAAAGTTGAAGGGGATAGAAACAAGTTTAAAAGTGGTAAGGGATGAGTCCAAAAATGCTGCAATTGTTCAATTGCGACAAATAGCTAATTTCTTTGTGATGCAATACCTAAGCTCACGGGATCAACCTATGGTTCCTTGAAATGCGGAAATACAGATTGGCATGTGCCAGGGACCCAACTTCCCGGTTTATTATAGGGCAGCTGGCAAACAGTCCCGGCAGCTGGCAATTAAGCCCCGGAGGACTTATGACTTAGTCAACCATGAGAGTGATCGGTAGATGGATTTATGGCTAATCCAATACTCGTTGTGTCTCGTCGGTTCAGACTATTATTTTATCTAGTCGTTATGCAGGTCCATTGTCTGACTGCATATGAAGTAGATGCTGTAACTAGTGCATAACTGAAACAGTCACACTCAGGCTCACCTCAAGTCCACCATTCACACCACACATGTAGATGCCGAGTACATATCTTTCTTGGATTGTAAAGATAACCAGAAACAGAAGATAGTTCAATTTATCAACTATAACGCCAACAACGCCCATGCAAACCTGATATCCACCACGACTTCCAATCCAGCCCATAACTTCACTGACTCCATCCGCCCCTCACGAATGCAATAACTTATTTCTCTTCTCCTTCCTCTTTAATCTCTCTACTCTCTTCTTGCTCATCTTCGCCTGCAAGATCGCCAATCTCTCCTTCTCCGCCTTGCGCTCTCTGCGCTCCTTGATGCGGGTAACGTGCTCAACACGAGCCTGCTCCTTTTCGTCCTTGAGTTCCTTTTCCTTAGCCTTGATGACGGCAAGATCGAGGCGTTGCTTGTTGCGTTTTTCGTAGGAGGTGAGGCCCTGGGCAGGGCGGAATGCTTTCTTGGGCTGGATCCATTTGTGGCCTGGGGTGGGAAAGTTAGTCATGAGTCCAGACAAAGCACAGTAGCAAGGCGATGCTTCAAGAGTGTAGAATATGTGATGTGATCGAATGTATGGTTGCGAGTTCCTGGTCTAGTCATCTATATAGTCTAATCGCGACAGTTTCCGCCGATGAACCTATAGCGAGTTGATATATATCGATCGTTCTTATAACCAAGTCGCAATCCAGTCGTGTTCTCATCCTCAACTCCGTCCATAAAGTATGTATCTCTACCTACCATTGACACGCTTGCCAAGCTGCTTCACAGTACCCGCCGGCGCAGGCAACGGCGCCTCATTCGAAGCAGAAGACATCATATATATCGCAAATTTAGTGCTGGATTAAGAACAAAGAGAGAGAAAAAGTGTGAGAAGGGGGTAGAAACACTAGGCGCCCAGTTTCTGTCGTTTTTTCTAGTCGGGTGGAAGAGCGTTGGTATTGTCCAGAAAGTCACTTGTCCAACCTAACTTGGCACAGAATGGGAATACTAGGTTTTGCGCCTGTTGAACTTTTTCTTATCTTATCTGAGCTTAGTCAGCCACACCAATAAGCAGGGATAACATATTTCACCATTACCATTACCATATATCACAAAACCCAGATTAACGGGCTATCGTTGTATTGCAAGATGTTATAAGGTCATTAACTGTTTTTATATTTACTATGAATCTGTATACCTCTATAACAGTCAATCTCAACAGACCCCAACGCGCCAAACAAGTAAAAAGGAAAAAAAAATGCATCATGTGCGTTCGTAAATAAAAAGGATATGAGCGAGTGTCCTGAAAGATAAATGACAAATAAAAAAGACAAAAAGGAAACAATAATGTCAATAGAACAAGAAAACTGCCAGTTGCAACTGGAGTAAACGAGCGAGTAATATATGCCGGGGGATGACTCCAATATGATGATGATAAGGAAATGTAGTAAGAGACATCAACGACATACAAATGGGTAGGAAAAAGGAAAGTACGAGATAGGAAATGGACTAGAAGCCCTGGGAAGTTGGTCCTCAGCCATATGCCGGGAATATTGGGACAGTACCCAACAGGTGAGGAAACATGGCTGAATGAACCATGGTTAAATTTTGGCCCTGGACAGCGATAATGGCGGCATCAAGGCGGTGAGGTGGATGTGAGTAAAGGAGTATGTGTCTTGGTATCAAGAAAACATAGAGAAGCTACGCAGAGAGCACATCAAGATGATAACGAGTAACTGAAAGTAAATCAAGGCAAGTTAATGCCTATCGTGTTGGTCCAATCCAAAAGGCAAAAAAGGCTAATGCATAACTAAAACGCCTGAAAGTAAAGCAAATATTCAAAACGGCGAAACATCCGTAGTGCAGACACCAATTACTAAATCAAATCAACCATGCAATTCAGCAAAAAGAGCAAGCAGATGAGATAGTATACATAACCCATATACATTCGTGAAGATACACACCTCTGTCAACGCTGACTAAAGGCTGAGAAACACTAGGTGGGAGCAGATGGCCTTTGGTTACAAGTGTGAAGCAGCAACATGAAGAAGACCAAATAAAGCCCGCCCAAAGAAACTACCGCAACAACCACCAAAGACTAACAGTGTCATCTACTAAACCAACTGGTATGATTCACAACCCCCCATCCGACCTGATATATGCCCCCGTGCTACCGGCTTAGTTGGAGCCTTCTTTAGGCTTCCAGAACTGCACAAGGCGACTGATACGCTTCGCGCGGCTAGGCTTTTTCCGCTCCTGAAAATCATCCAAAGACATCTCCATCGACAGCTTACTGCGCTCACCGTGGGAGCTAGCAATTAGTCTGCTCAAGCTTGCCAGACTGGATCTGCGACGGCCAAAGGCAGAGGACACAGATACTGGGCGCTCATCGCGTAGCTGTGGGTTGGATCGGTGGCTGTACTGAATACCACTTTCCCGAGTTCCCGCCGAGTTGGTCGAAGTCAACGATGGAATGTCAACTGAGATGCGGACTTCGGGGCCAGGCTCGCCGCAAAGAAGGGATTGGAAAGTGTTCTCTTCATTAAGCGATGAGGGAGCGGTTGAGAGGCATTGAGCATCGTAGGACACGGGAGACATGGGAGAAGGGAAGGAGGCGATGCTGGAAGGAGTCTGTCCCATAGCAGGCAGTTGGAGAGGGCTGACATTGACAGGAGCGAGCTCCTTGCCAACGACCAGGCGACGGGGAGAGGGAGCTGCCGAGCTCGAAGGAGAGTCGGAGACGAAGAGAGCTGCACGAGGGGCATAAATAATGTCCTCGGAAGAAAAGTCAGTCTTCAGTGACGCTGAAGAAGCCTCAGTTTTCATCATGGGGACGGGGGTATCCGCGGGCAACGCGAGCATGCCCGATATACGGGGCCCCGAAGGGGTAGCTGGCACATTGTCATCGGTCGTGGTAGCCATCGATGCAACGGATGCGGCATGTGGGATAGGAGTACGTCCAGTAGGAGTGATATCCGCTGATCTGCTACTTGATGAATCACTATCGACCGCCTCCTCATCTTCCTCATCCTCTTCAAAAACATCAGCCATGGTGGAGTTGCTACCAAACCTATGGATGCCAAAGGAAGAGCGGTCAAATTGGACCATTTCGGGAGCACTGTCAGCACGGCGGTGGTAGTGCATGCCAGGTCCGGAAAATCCCTTCATGCCCTGAGCGCTGTGAAGCTTCCGCTTAACATTGCCAGCAGCACGCTGAGCAGCCTCCCATTCTGGGTTAGGAGCAAGAGGGGTGTTAAACGGTCCCATAGCAGCATCAAGGTCAATCATGGCAACTGAAGAGTCCTCCTCCGCACGCTTCTGGCGGGGCGTATCTTCAGGCAGTTCGATTGTAGGAATGTTGGGAATGACAGGAGTAGTGATAACCTCAGGGTCCATCACCATGTTAGAGTCAGGCATGAAGCAATCTTCTAAAGAGGCGGTAGACGCCTGAGGGGAGTTGTGCAAGTTAGTCATGATACGAAGAGAACCATTACTGACAGACCTCCGAAGCTGCGCACGGGACCTCCGCCCAATGATGGGAACCACCCAGCCTTTAGTCTTGTTCTTGCCCTTGGACTTGGACTTGGACTTCTTCTTGCTCTTTTTACTCCTCTTCTCCTTCTTCTCGTTGTGACAAGATTCTTCCATCTCTGCAGTCTCGCCCTCTGTTGTAGGAAGAGGGGTCTCTGCAGACTGCTTCCGGCTAGAAGGTTCAGATGTAATCGCAGAGGCAACCTTGTGAGAGTCTAAGCCGAAAAAAGACCATCTCTTAGGCGACTTAATGTTGCGCAGGGCAGCCTTCTCCTCCTCGGAAACGCTAGGAAAGTTTAGAAGGGTTGGAATTGAGTTACGACGCTTGGCCGCAGAAGAATCAAAGTTGGAGCGACCCTGTTTGCTCATCTGGTCAAGGATAGCACCAGCAGTGCTTGGTCTAGATTCTAAACGCGGACGAGTGGGAGAGGAGACCTCCGGTGGTGATGAGAGGATGATTTGTGGTGAAGACTCGTCGCTAACGGTAGGAAGCTGGGGCGAGACGGAAGACATGCTACTAGTGGAGCGATGGCCTCTAGAATTTGTAATAGTCGTAACAGTATCAGTGGACACTACAGAGAGCGGACGAGGAATAACCTCAACAGTCTCAGCAAATCCGACCCGTGAACGAGGCACGGCATCGGGAATATCTGATAACACAGGGTCAGGATATGACGTAGGGGTCATGGCAACCTCAGTTGCCTTATCAAGAGAGGCGGCATCATCGGGTGTCTGTATTATTGGACTGTTCGGGGCACTGTGGCCCTGGTCTACCGCCTTTGAGGGAATCATGATCTTGGAGATATCATGACTAGAAATCGCAGCAGATCTTCTATGCGCATGGCCACGACGGCCAGCAGGAGGACCAGATGGTAACCTCAGATCGGAAGGGACATCAAATCCACTTTCTGACTTAGTAGGGCTGATTCCGAGAACGGTGATAGAATCACCGGCACGGATGCTACCACCAACAAATTCACTACCGCCTCTACGGTGTCGGTAACCAGGCTTAACACTTGATGGGCTAATACGTGGTGATGGAGGACTTGTCAAACTCTGGGGGGCCATTGGTGAGTCGGGAGGGCTCAAAAAGTTATTTTTCTCTGGTGAAAGTAGACCAGCGCCAGGGTTAAAACTGAATGCTGGGAGAGCCGGGTGGTTCTTGCCGGCAGCAGTATAGCTAGAGCCCATGGTCTCAGGGCCCATTGCAGAATGAGGTCGTCGTTGGGCGGTAGCAGATGGCTCTGCTTTCATGGGAAAGACAAAGTGTGGGTTTGGCGGAGGCATATTGACGGTTCTAGGGGCAGCCAAGGGGTCATGAGATTGGCTCTTAGAAGGGCGTGAGCGGTGGTTGGAGGCAGGAAGTTCAATATGACTGCTGAGGGAAGTGTTGGCCGTGGTTGCCATATTGATGGGGCCGCACGGCGGCAGGTGATGATCGAGTAATTCCGGGTTGTTCAATAGTAGCCCATTCGCGTGGGGGAACGTATGTAATTTTAGATTGTCGGAAGCGAAAACAAGATATCAAAAATCAACGCTAATAGTAAAAGATGCGCTGGAAATGTCGATGTGGGGTATTCGGGGAAAATTAAAGTCTGTTAAGGCAAATTCACAAAGGTTAGCTGACACGTTCCGGACGTAAGACATGGAGAAATCAAGCCGTTTTGGGGGGAGCTAAAACGCTTAACGATATCAGGGCCACATTTAGAAACAGTTAAAGCGCGGCTGGCTGCTTTCCATAGCTTGGAAAGCAGAATAATGCGATAGTGGCAAATTATGACTAAAGCACCTAGCTCTCTACATAAACGAGGGATGACAGGGCGACATACCAACTAAGATAGTGATATAAAAAAAATAGAAATAGGACAACTGCAATAGTCGCAAGATCTACTGGTGAGCACAATGAAGTGTACAGTAGATTTTGGACTAGGGTCGCGGTTGTAACGAATTGAAAACACAGTCGGTGAATAAGTACGAGATGAGCAAAGATCCGCCGATTAAATAAATATACGCTGTAAACACTGGGGCGGAGTCGTTTACAGAGTCCAAAAGAAATAGATGTAAGATGTGGTTGGTGGTGATGAAGATCAAGAGGTGGAATTCAGTGTGAATGCGGCGTCTGCGCGTGTGGGTTCTGGTTTGGCGGATGTGGTTGGTGTAGATTGTCGGAGACGAGTGGGCGAGATAGTGATCCCGATGGACAGCGCAGAAAATCAAGACGCAAATACAAATGAGTGGACGGTGCAGAACCTGACGGAGATATTCGTCAAGGAAATGTACCAGAATGCGATGGGCGAGAGAAGGGGAGGGGAAAGAGAAACAACAGCAAGTTGCCGTAGTAGAATGACGACTTGCGAAGCAGAAGGGCTGGACTGGAAGAAGAGGAAAAAAGGACAAACGAAGAGAAAGGAAGAAGAGTCAGTATTAAGAATAAGAGAAAAAGAGAATGAGCAAAGACGACGAGGGCTGGGTGCTTGGGCGTCGAGCAGAAATAAAAGGTAGGAAATAAAGGAAATGGGAAAATTAAACTTATTGCCTGTTGGGCTACGGGCAATTGTCAAAGACCACCAAGTACAGAGGGAAATCACATACGAGAAGTACTCAGAGTACAACGCAGGAACAGTAAAAAGGGAAAGAATGAGGAACACAGACACTTGGCTCCTGCGAAATGCTGGCTTGGATTATGGATGGATTGGGAAAGAGGGAACAACAAATAACCCCCATGGATTCAACGGCTGGCTTGGCCTGTAGGCTTGTCGAAGCAAGGAAAGAACTGGCCAGGGCTACTTCCAAGCAACGGGCCAATGGACAAGTAGAAGCAAATCGTGAAATCGGCCGCAGCCGTTGAGTTAGTGCGAGCTGTAGTCATGGCGATACGCACACACAGGTTGAAGTAAGGGACACAAGTAAGCGCGGACATGCATATTGCTACTACGGTTGAACAGATTGATCTCGTAAGATTTGGTTGCAGGTTTACAGGTACGATGTGCATTTGTGTATATCGTAGGTCACTCAGGAACGGTGAGACACCAGCAAAATGTGGCACTATAGGTGCAACACTATTTCAGGCAAACGATAGCCAGAAAGCATAAACAGAAAGAAAAAAACACAAGAGCAGCGGGAATCCAGGAACCATAGATTGACCACAATTAAAATGATAAATTAGTTATAAAATCTCACAAACAAACGTATACTGCAGGGGTAATCCCTTCCCGGATGCCCTGTGATTTGGACTGGGGATGAAAAAGGCTCGCGACCACAAGAAGGGACCAACTACTACTGGCGAGGAACAAGCTACAGAATAGAGAGGCAAGAGAGATAGCAAACAGATTCATGATCACTGTACCATACAATGCCTACTATAATTATGGGATATGATTTTTTTGGTTGTGAAATTTAGTTGGTATTACATATGGGTTATATCATATCTTCATGATTAAATCAATTGACATTCAAGACGCGATGCTTGTCTGGTTAGGAGTACACCAGACTAAAGAAATAAATAAAAGCATGTGATAGTTTACTATAAACGTTTTCCGTTCGCTTAGAGGAGAATAGCGAATATTCCACATGGTTATTGGGGATAATCCAGTGAAAAGCTGAAAAGAAGAAGTAGCCAGTATACCAGTTGGATAGCGGAGTGCTCTCTTTCCGTTTCCAGAATCCCTTGAAATTATGGCCGCTTGTTTTCTCTATGGGGAAGATCGTGGTAATTTATCTTTGTCTGCGGAATACGATTCGAGTAATAAGATAGAAATATGCTCGTTTTTTGGGGCTGCTGCATGAGCTTTTTCGCTTTGGGCATCTTGGTACAAACATAGTAGTGGTCCAGTATGTAAGTTGGTTATGATGGCTGGACTGGTGGAACAGTGGATGAAAGTGAAATGGTACATGTCATCGCAAATACATAGTAGGATCCATAATGATAACCAGAATACGTTCTTAATGCAGGGGCACATGAGAGCGAGCTGCGGCCCACTCACCCGTGCCATTCATTAACTTTACAATATAATTTTCACTCCCAATTGGAAGGGTTAAATAAATAGTCACATCAGTGTTAGGTTGCCAACACATCATAATACTTTTTTTCTTTTATAGTCTGGGTAATAATATTATGTTCAGCCCTTTTATTGTAACCATCTGAGACATTACTTTCTAGACTGGAATGGGTGATGTGATTCTTAAGCAGTTGTCCTGCATGACAGTTATTTTTAAGTGGTTTCTACTGACAGGATTGACACAAATGTGTCTGTTAGCGTCAGGTACGATGATAGTCAATAACCCGCTAGAACAAATTCAGGAATTTTGGTCTTAAATCTAAATTGCACACAGTTCCCTTTGTTTGCGTATATCATGCCGATCGTGACTTGCCGTCTACAATATATATATATATTATTGGTGTATAAATGTTTCTTTTTTTTCTTTTTTTCTTTCCGTCTTATGCAGCATACGCAGCTAGCTTGGTGGTATTATAATTAATTACACCTAAATGTCTTGCTGCCTAACCAAATCTCATTAAAAAAAACAATCTGAATTTCTAACAGAAGGCGACCAGCACCTGAGTGGTTTGTACCTGCATTACGGCCCAAGCGACTGAGCGCACGGGCGAGAAAGTGGGCGGTAGCATGCAAGATTAGTAGGGCGGTTGTTCTTAGCCAGGGACTAGGCGTTATGAGATTGTGAATTGTGGAGAAATTGTATTTACTGTGTGTAGATTGGACGCAGCGTAAATAATACAAACAAGGCTGAATCAATAGTATTATGAACCGCGGGGAATGGAAGCAGATTATGAATAGAAATATGCAGATGATATCAATTACCCACCAGGTATTAGTAGTTGGAATGTTCCTAACAAACATAAATGCTATGTTAATGCTAGACTTTGTTCTTCTGAGAAATACCTCAACGTTCAGTGTTTCTCTACATGAGAATATAACTTCAGTTTAATATTGTTTATTTTGGTTATTATTAGCGCTAAGCAACCAAAGAAACCCCCACTTTATATCTCCCACTTGACGACCTCTCAGAACCGACGATCCACCGCTTGTCATTCTTTACTCTCATTATTATTATTAGTACCACCCTCGTTATCCCCCATTCCATCCATGGAGCCCCATAACCAAGCTAAGAACCCTCGGCTCCGGTCCATCAGATACCCATCATCGCCTACACCGTACACTTGCCTGTCTGTCATGGATAGCAAAGTGATTACTGTCTGAAATCTTAGAAAAATAATACCCCAATTACGGTTTGGTCTCAGTACGGTGGAAACAAAACTGGGTCAATTAGTTCATTGCATACTATAACAACAATGAAGCATTGCAAGCATATGAGTTGTCTGATTGGCTTTCGGCTGAGACGCCAGTTGTCCTTTGTCGCATTTCGTTGAGAGAACACATTCAGCCATAATACCAGTGCTGAGGCTTCAGCTACAGTATCTCATCTAATCTCATCTCATATTGCCGATAGAATAATCAGGGTCCCCAGTATACTGTATAATCCCCGTTTCTACCCTGAACATATTGGGGCTGAGGTCGTTGTCAAAGAAGAACTTATCAAGACCTTGACTCGCTTTTTTTGTCCTCTTTTATATATCCATCGCCATCGCCGGATTCGACTAACCAGACAGCCTGTCATCAAATCGTCATTAACTCAAATTAGATAAAAATACGACTCAGCCTCACCCATCATCTGCTCAGCCTCACTGTGTCTTCCTCCCTGAGAAAAAAAAAATACAGGCCGTAGTTTCCGATGTTTCGTCCCTCGTATGGCATGTTTATGTGCATATACTCATGATATATCTCCATTTGTCAGATTGTCCATTAAATATAATAATGACATGACCAGGTGCACACTGGGTCGCTAGAATATCATTTTTGTGTTCTGGGCCGATCTGGGTGCTTGGGTGAGTGGCGCTGGCAAAAGGACCAGCGTTGGCTGGACTGGCCACTGTGTTTGGATCTTCTACCGAATTTCTATTGGGGTGTTGGCAAACGCCACAGTAGTGCATGGTTTGTTGTCTCATAAACTACCAAAGATCGTGTCAGGCCTCGAATGTGGGGGAGCGGTTGAAGCATTCCTAAGTCAACATACTGATTTATATTGTCTGGTTCTGCCGATTGCATACTATCTATCGGATGACGATGTCTTAAAATGATCGCATCTTGAGAACACGCTGGTATGCTGGATGCCACGCCGCGGCTTCCAATGTGATCAATTGAGAATAGGATAAAATAAATTATGGGGAAGACTATGCCGTTCAGTTAACGATCTAAAGGTAAATTCTCCTAATTACTACTAACACGCTGGTACAGTACAAATTCCAACCACCCGTAACTACCGCTATTTGCCAGATGCGTTGTACCCAAGCCGATGATGATGACATGCCATAGCTTCATAGCAGCGCAGCGACCGTAGTGTGGCCAATTAGATAGATCGATCGGGCGGGCATACTGTGTGTGGAATTACCAATAGCCTGGCGTCATCCATTACTACTTGTATTACAGATTTGATGACGTGTAATATTTTGGAGAAACATACAAGTTCATCGTTTCGTGATAACAGGGAAATCATGACGTGTTAATATGAGGACTTGGTGGGTTGGATTGGGTACCGATGAGACTAGATACAAGTACACTTTCAATAAATAGATTTTGCAGTTTGTTGGGCTGTTATTCTCATGCAGGGGGTTCAATATTTGGATACGTGAATGGGAAGAGATGGTAAGGCTTGTTCTTTGTTTCGGGTTAATCTTTAAGCAACACAAAGATGAAAATTCCAGAATCACAGCAGAAACCAGATTATTTGTTGATGCAATTATAAGAACGTTATTAGTAGACTTTATATTTTAAAGGGCTAAGTGGTGTCATTATGCTAATATATATTCCTTTTCTTTTTATCTTACTTTAACTAACAATCCAGAACCCAAGTTAACAGAAATATAATATTACTCACAAGCACTGCATCCCATATACACAAATTTTACTTTTTTGTCTTATTCCTCACAAATTAAGCGGTGTGATGAAACTGCAGGTACGAAATCCCGCAAACGTTTTCCATACTTAGGGTTACACCCGCCATCTGGGGGAGACTAAAAAACAATTCAGGTACAAGGACTCGATTGCGGGTAGGCAGGGGTAGACATAAGCAGGAACAAAAAGGAAGGAATGAAAGTGCGGCGGTGAAAATGGTGGCAACAAGGGGACATCACCCCCAGGATGGAAGGTGCAAGGTTCTGTTGTCATTTTGTGCATTTTTATTTGTGCAATATGAACGAGGCAAATATTGAGAGGGATATCTGACCGCTTATTTGGAGGCAAATGCGGGATTTGATCATGGCTGAAGCGAGTCAAAGGGTTTTCTATCAACCCTGTTTGCAGTTTGTCGATGACCTGTGCCGTTGGAGGGATCGCGATACGCTTCAAATGCAAATGCAAGGCTTTTATTATTCGAGTTTGTGATGCATCTTCTCCTAAGTCTCAAGGTCCAGGTTCTTCTTCCTGAAACATGAGACAATGCACGCGGGATAAATGTATTTGTGCAGGCATTATGCACCATGCTCGATATCGCTATGAAAACAAAACGCATGCATACATGCACAAAATATCAATGTCAGGGTTATGCAGCTGGAATATTGTTTCAGGTTTCCCACTGCGTCAATTGGGCCAACTGTGCACATTTCACATTTTGAAACGAGAATGGTTGGGAGGGAATTATGACTTCTGGCGTTTCGTTGGTGTTGCTGGGGACCAAGAGGATGATTAATTGCGATAATGTTGCGCAGGGAGAGTTTTAGTAACAGCGGTGAGAGGTAGCAGTCTGATTTTTCCGGGGCAACGACGGGCTGTTATCGTCGTATAGGCTTAGTAGTTACTATCTTGAGATCTGAGGAAATAACGTCATCTATCTCGGTTGGCCTCTGGGCTATTATCGTTATTCAAGCGCCCAGCCCATTCTGCAAATGACTACCCGAAAATCCTCTTCCAAGAAGTAACACTACCATCACAATAAGTTTTCATGGCTAATGGTACGCAAGTATCATGAATATTTGATTTAAATAGCCTGGGGTGACTCAGCCTTCTACTACACTACATATATAACACTATTCACCTTCCCTATGGAGCTGTTGGATTTATTATCAGGCTGTCTGCTACGAATTTGTATCCACAGCACCAGCGACTACCGAGAGTAACTCGCAGCTGAATGCACTCAAACAGCAACATCTTGAACTATATTCGTATACAGAATGCATATACATATAAGAAACAATATCACATTGCCATCACACATCACTAATGATACACCAATGATACTATATTACATAAACAAAACGGCCACTAAGAAATGTAAGCACAGGTCTGCTCACTTAGTCCTGCGGAATATCGGAATTTGTTTTCTCGGCTCTGAGAGGAGGGTTGGCAACATCAACCAATAAGATCGTAAGAATTCACAAAGCGACTTTTCATATGGTTGCAGTGCATATTGGAGATGACTGAGGCGATATTACAAGAAGAGCCAATGCTTTATCGTCACCTTGGTTAAAGTTTGCTAGTGAGCACGCGGGCGTATTGTATGAATGCAACTACATTTTATTTACCTGCGAGAATCCTATATTCACTAGAAGGACTTTCTTTGGAGTCACAGTCCCGTGCACAAGAAGATTATGCAATTTGCACATTAATTAGTTACTGGCGACACAGACCAACCACCATTGCCAACAATCGGTTATTAGCTTTATGAGAGGACAATATGCATTATTATCATATGTGGGCCATAATTTACAGTGCATACAGTGCGGGCACCCTCGATAATCATATCACACAAGCGAATATACCACTCCGGCAATATTGTCGAGATTGGGATTGGTGATGATTGTCGATGTGAACGTCGTCATATCCCTATTGTCTCTAATCTCAAAACCACTTTATACCTGGAGCAACATGCCAACCTTGTTTCTGGATTCCAGCCATTCCGTTTTCAACCATGCTCTACTCATTGAAGAACTTGCATGACTTGTTCATATCCCATTTACTCCCTTACTAATATTGTCTGTCCCTTTCATCAACCATGACTAGGCTCTTTTGACGTGCCCCGAGATTGTGGTAATCCCCGGCCCCTAGCTACACACTCGTCTCCTACCTCACTGCCCGCTTTCTGCCCATCGCGTCCCGCAAAGCCAAGCATGCGACTGGTGCGCTAGTATTGTGTTGCCAGTCGCGGAAGAGATGATGGGATTGGCGTGGGGACGATGAATATATGTGTCAGCTGGACATATAGTAATTTAATTGATTAGATATGTTTGCTTTTAGCTATGACTTCACTCAGGTGCTGAGATACCTAGGTTACGGACTTCCCCTCGTAGCATCACACTGCGGCTTGCATGTTTCCGGTATCATTGTTGTTGGACAATGGCTGATGAGGTTTAGCTAGCCAATTTGCATTTTATTGTCCTTATTAAATGTGAGTTTACATGACTTCATCAGTGGTTTTTCGGAATTCTCTCAGTTTCCTAGGAATTAGTCGTGGATCGATCTCCCCCGTATCAAGGGTCTGAACCGTGGCTTTAATACGAATAACCCGGATGCATAAGCAGACGACTGGTTCTGTATCTCTGTTGATCAAGAATAGAAAGATCGTTCCTATTTTAGCACCATTTTCAATATCTATTTTCTCATGGCCACATATATGTATTGACACAGGAATAATAGTAATCCAACATCTATGAACTCCCATCTGTACCTAGACATGCTTATTTTCAGATTTCCATAATATTATCACTAATTATTTCTCCCCCCTAAAAAAAAAATAAGTGTTATAATCTCGCATGATGACTCGTGATCCTCGTCTTCCTAGTTACTAATATCTATCCACACCATCCCGTGTCTGTCCCTTACCTTTACTATCCCGATAATTCCCCTCCCCCCTCGTGACGGCCTCAACCATTTATACCGAGTTCTACTTACCGCCATCTCCTGAACGGGTACACAGGCATACATCCATGAACCGCAAAGGTCACTTACAAATATCCAGCCCATACTTCCCCAAGGTCAGCCCAGTCAGCTTAAACAAGGGATGTTACTTGGGGTTTAATGATGGCCTGGGGTCATCGTGATGCCTAATGGCGGGTTAAGGGTTGGCGAAGGGGGAGCATGTTCTTCTACTCTGCAAGTAATCATCCCAATTATATGATACCCAGTCGCAGCCCATCAGCTGACCCAGAGCGCTTGTAAACATTCTTCCTTCCCAAGATTCCTGTCTATCCTCCCGCATTATACTCCCCCCCCCCCAACCCATTTGTCAACCCGCCCGTGTAACCACCAACCGACCGCCACCGCCACTGCCTCTCTTGCATGATCACTACCCACCACTACAGCTCAATACTCTTTAACTTAGCTATATATCATAATATTATGTCTTCTCTTCCATTTTTTTCGTCAACAGTGGGGGTTATCACCACCATCCCACACAAATCCCTCGTGTAACCCCGAAAGAACAGACATCCATTGTTACGCAACTCGGTCGTGTGGCGGCCACTGATGACGCCGGGCAGTAATTGGGTGATAAGGTGGGAGATGGGGGTGGGAGGGATAATGTTTGGTGAATATGAAACGGGCCGAAAGCTGGATGAGTGCAGAGGGCCGAGGGAACGGGCAGATGGTGGTGTTGGTGGAACTTGGCGGTGGTTTAAGTAAGGCTATAGAGATAGTATGGCAGATGTAATTAGAAGGTAATTTGTATCATTAGCTCACGGCAGGTCGGGTATTCATAAATCTATATCGTATATTTTGGTTGATAGAATCTCGATAGTGGTAAAATTTCTCCTGTCTGGGAAACTGGATACGTTAACCAAGTGACTGCCCAAAAGCTTAATGTCCTTAACGACGTTACAAAAAGTCTGATCTGTGACACAATATACTAGACAGTGAGGACAAGAGCTTGTTTCGCTAATAGACAAATCGATGGGACCAACTCATTCACTATGATGAATGGTATATCTATCATATGCGTAGCAAAAAAGGCGGAGATATTATGAGATACAATCAAAAAGGTCATCGACAACGACAGGACTCGAACCTGTGCGACCGAAGTCATAAGATATCAGAACTAGTAGATAGTAATTCGAGTCTTACCCATTAACCGCTCTGGCACGTTGCCTTCAATGTTGGATACTTGGAGAGTTTGATTGATTTTATTGGTTTACGTCTACATATGGTCTAGATCTAGCCACAATACGACG
>LXGU01000137.1:0-73739 GCA_001640685.1 Catunica adiposa
AACCAATACAAACAAACAAAACAAACAAGGGTCTTCGTTTTATCATCAAGTAGTAAGCCGAACTCTATTACTTATTAATATTAGCTGGATACTGTTCTACCGAAATCTCTATTAATATCTTAAAAATGCCCAATCATGAGCTATGTTATGGAACTTGACCCTCTCACCCCAACAAAGATACTACTTCGGTGACTAGGTGTTTACAAGACTAATAAACTTTGTCTCAAGCTAGCCCAAGCTCGATTTGGGTAGCACAACCCTCGTGACACTTCAGGGGTATACAATATGGGACAGGGATACACGATAAGTTCTGCCAAATATGACCACGAGATATCCATATTTATGGGCATAAGGCCTATGTCGAGGACTTGGATGATGAATAAAAGTAAAATATAAACTTAATGTAACCTTTCCAAAATCAGATTTAAATGGGATTACCAACTTCAGAGTCATAAACATCATCTTGCTAAATTACTTTGTAGAAAACAAGCCATGTCCATATTACTGAATGAACAAAGATATAATTTGAGATGATACAATATTTTGGCGATGCGAGTATGATGATGTGCGTATATTGATTAAGAGTAGATAGTATATAGCATTTCACTAAGACCTGCAAGAAGGTATATGGCTAGACACTGAAAACATTCCGATTTTGCACTTGGTAACAATTCGGAGTTAACACAAGGCTAGTCTGCTGGACGGAAGTCAAATACATGTTCAAGGTCACAAAAGTACTGCAAGAAGGCGTTTGGTGCCACCCAAAGTAGGCTGTGCATGCGACCCTAAAAGGCAAAGATATTTGCCCTGTATATAAGGGCTTACATGCACGATTGGGAATACAACCTACAAGGCAGACTATTTCCAGTTTATTGGGTAATTGTCAGCAGTAGGAGCTCCATATAGGCTGTAGACACCCAAAATTGGCGAGCTTTGGTGAAGGTTTAATTCGTTGTAAGCCATAACATGCAGCTAGTTAGAAAAACATTGTTGATATAAATTTATACACCGAATATACCGTTGCGGCCAATATATCTGTATTGAATATTGCTAAGGAATACCCGATAACTTTTTTGTATATATTACAGCTCATAGTAAAGCAGTCAGTTAATGAGCGAGAAGTTGTCACAGCAAGTTGTACTGCGTATTTATTATCACAAAGCAGACTTCCACTTTATGGCTCATATTCGGCTGATGCAGTCAGAAATGCCTTTTCTCAATATTGATGCGCAACTCGCGTGAGGCGCTGCCATAATAGATATTGCCAAAGCAGATATTACTTCAATACTTTGTGAATTTTATTTGATCTCCCATCTCGCGCCTCTTGAACACTGGGTTTATTGCGTCCTTCTCATTCAGTTTTGTGAACAATCATGAGCCTTTGATTATTGAACTGTTCACATTTTGAGCTTGAAACTCCTCTCCTGCTTTGGCCTTTGAATGAGATAGCAAATTCACTTATCATTTTATTTACTGGCATTCTATCATAACCCCTCCCTATTTGCCCTCCATGGAGGTCGCTGGGTTTGTTATTAGCTGTCTGAGTGTTGTTCAGATGTGTGGTGAGAGTATGAAGCTCATCCAAGCAGTGAAAAACTATCGACAGGACTCAACTACCGAATTCTTGAAAATCAGTGCCGCACAGCATATACTCCAGGAATGGAGTACCTCTTTTCCAACGGAAAATGGCAATTTTGTTGACATTTCCATGAGACCTGAACAACAATTACTTGCCATTTTACATTGCGGAGTAATTCAGATGCTCATAGACGATGCCACATCTATTGCTGATCGTCATTGCACGCCTGCCGACTTAGTAGGCAGTATGATACGGTTTCTCAATTCCGGCACCGAAACAGAGAAAATAAAGAATCGCTCTAGAGTCACACAGTTGATAAATCCATTGTTGGGAGGCCAGCGAAATACTGAGAATGAGTCTGGTGGCCATGTTGTCGATTTGACAATCAGTAAAGACCGGTCACTCAATCACAGCACCAAAACCCTGAAAAAGGCTAAACGCTTTAGAGCCACCCGGATTTTAAAATCGGTGCGGAAGGGCCGGCGAAGCACCAAGAGTGGGTCTATTGACCATCTTGTTGATTCTTCGATGTCTGAAACTAGCTCTTCCGCCAACAACTTGATGTCTCCAAATCAGACGGCCGATTATGCCCGCATAGAGAAGGAAATAGAGACCATTAAAAAATACTACGAGTCCAATGCGCAAAGCCGAACATTGAGTCAAAAGATTCCGGGCTGGAGGCGCTTCTCGTGGATAACAAATGATCGGGAAAGACTACGGACGCTCGCCGAAAATATCAAATCTTTGATCGAACAGTTGGTCTCACTTATCCCACCTCCAAACAAATCTGCCAACGCACTTGCTGCAGTCTTGCAAAAACTATCCATTACCTCAGATATGAGATTACCCCGCGATGACGACTTGGATGCCGTTTTCAAAAACTTGGAGCCTGCCGACCGAACAATTTTGAATCTGTATCTTCAGTTGGAGGATATGAGACGGCGGAATATTTTGGCCTGGATTTCGGATATTGATGTGTCCCAGATACACAGTGATAAGCGATATGCTGCGCGTCTGCACGAAGAACGTGTGACTGTGGATGATCATGATCACGAACACTATATCGATGGTGGCTGGATATTGAAGGATAATATGTTTAAGTCATGGCTTAAAGGGGATACTAGGAACCTTTGGTGTATAGGCTCAGGTGAGTACTATTCAGTTATGTCCGTCTGATGCTAATATCATTACTGACTTGTTTACTTATTATCAGCTGGTGTTGGTAAAACCGTATTAATGTAAGAGCTCTCTCGTCTTTATGTAATGTATCAGCAATCTAACTCCGATGTTAAAAAAGGTCAACAATCATTAATCGTTGTAACGATCTGGATCCAGAAATATCGGGAGATGAACCATGCCGGATCATCTACTTCTATATTCATTACTACGAAAACCACACCCTCCGTACCATTCTTTGCTCGCTCGTTGCGCAGATGTGTGAACAGGAAGGTCTCCAGCTCCCCCAATATATCAAAAGTCTGTGGGACAAGCGAATGACAGTAAATAAAACTGGACCGTCACTTAGCACAATTCTACCCATATTCAAAGAGATGATCAAGCAGAAGCGCACGTTGTTGATGATTGATGGGTTGGATGAGCTTCGCGAGCCAGAGGAGCAGAATGGCCGTGAGTCAATTGGTGAGCTGTTTAAACTACTCAAAAAAGATATGGATAAGGTCCAAATTTTGCTCATGTCTCGGCCCCTACCAAGACAAGACGAATTACAGCGCGGATATACTATAATCGAGGTTGAGGCCCAGAAAGAGGATCTCGTCTCTTTTTGTCGCCGGCGGATAGCTGAAGACAACCCTATGGACTTTGAAGTTCAGGAGGGAACGAAATTGTATCATGATATCATAAACAAGATTCTGGACATAAGCTATGGAGTGTAAGTAGTACAGTTACACTTGATGAGACCAAATCTCATCAACAAACCTACTAACATCATCTAGTTTCATAGTAGCGTCGCTCCAGTTGGGTTATCTGCTGGCCCAGGAGACGGAAGAACGTGTGCGTAAAACTTTTGGTATGTTGAGTAAAAATCTCGACGACATGTATCAAAAGACTTTCGAGCGCATTAAATATCGGCAATCTTGTGAGGCAAGAATCGACCGCCAAGACGTTGGCACTTTTACAGTGCTCATGACATACTACGTATTCAAAAATGCCGATGCCTGGCAGTTTTTGTACCGGTTGGATGCATTACAGTTTTTGGTCTCCATCCTTGGAGGTATAAATCCTTCATCGGACAACAACCGAATCAGTTTCTCTGAAATCAGAGCTCTTTCTTTGGGTATGCTCAAGTTACATCTTGATAGAGTAACTTTAGCCCATCGGTCCTGTTTTGAATACATGGAACGATATATCAACACTATTAATCCTGGCGGCTCTTCTCAAATTCTACATCAACTAGATTTCTTGTTTCATTGCCATGATGCTAAGAAAGTCCGAGACCACCCCCCCCCAGATTTCCAACTACATGACCTTGGTTAGCTCTGGCCATGAGATTGACGATCCAACAGTAGACTGGAGTGGAATCCACAATGTTGTGTTAATTGTGTGTCGAACCTATGGAATCGATGCCTTGAATGACAATTGCAGAGTGTTTGAGCAAGACATGATGTTAACTTCTCGTGGTCGCATTATTGCATCATCGCTCCAATGCCATCATCTTAATTATCGCGCAATGGGTTTTTGGAAGGGCATAAAATTTCCAGATCAATACGAAAACCCTTTAAACATCAATGAGGAGGGACATCTCATTGGTATTCACGGCTTGTCGTCCTGCAAAACTAAAGATGACATTAAAAAACTATTCAAGCTTGCGTTATGGGAGATTTTGCTGGAATTGCAAAAAAGACAATTTGGAGGCGTACCGGACAAGGATTGGCCGGCAATCCAAGAATCGGTCATCGCGGCCACGATTATTTTATACCACGACATGGTTAACTTGGACTCTGATCTTGGGAAACGGTTGAAAGATTTGGTAAATCGCTATTCAGGTCTTTCTGTAGCATATGGTGTTGGATTTGGCGTGCAGATGTATTTAGGTCTTAGGATATTAGGGTTCGAACCTTTGGAAAATGATGTTTGGGGCTTGGTCAGACTGTTCTTAAACTGGAAGAAGGGTTTTAATCCAGTATATGGTCTTTACATATCTGGTGATAAAACACTATTCAACATAGACTACGTCAAAGACATGGAATCCTGTGGATATCTTAGTCGAGATTTCGCATCAATTAGTTTTGTTGATGCGTGCAGATTTCATCATATGGTTTCGACTTATATACATAATGACTATAGCGGGTGTGTGGAGGTGGGGGTTACGGAGGGGGGATACGGGGGTAATGGGATATGGGGGGCATACGGGGGTATTAGGGTATGGGGGGGATATGAGGAGATGGGAGCACATGGGCTGTAGGGAGGGGGGGTTGGTGATCGATCTTCATTAGAATCCGGGAACCAAGAACAACCACCGGCTACGAGAGCCCGGTATCATTAATCAGAGTCAAGTCGATCATACTTAATTAAACAAAAGATAGTATCGATATTCGAAAACCTATACTTAAGCCCCTGTTATCATGATATGTGATTTGATTTCTTCTATCATGTTGTGTTCGCAGCCAATAAATTATAAACATATAGAACACTTACCGTCAGTCCAAATTTTAGAATTGCGCCATGTCATGAATAGTTTCATATTCTTAGATCATTACTGCACGTAAACGGAAGCTACTTCAGTCCAGTCATTATTAAGTGCACTCACTGAATGATCATATAGAATCTTACTAGGACAGCATATGGTAAGATAGATAATAGTGATCTCTTCTTCCTGGGCCATGCTCTCTAAGTCAACCCGGAACTCAGTTCGTCTACTCCCAGCGGAAATCAGACCTCAGAAACGACTATATGTGAGGTCTAAGTAAACAAAGCCGCGGACGCCCGGGCCAAGGACGGATGCTATAGCGAGAAATCACTAATCCCCACTAACTATCCCAGCATATCGTCGTCTGCAGCACGCCGTTGGGAGAACAAGACACGCAATGAGCAATTCAAAGCGTGGATGATAGATAAGCCGAAGAGGCCAGCCAGTAGCTTAACGAAACCGTTTATCGCGGCGAAGATCTGGAACTCCAAATGGATGAAGGGTCTGGCGCGGGGTATAGTTGCTCGGGTTTTGACTGCCTGCTCTGACCATGGCGACTTTAAAGAGTATCACCTCCGGTTCAATCCTGAAGATGCAGTTCTACACTGGGAGGTTCTAAACTACGAGTAGACAAAGACTCCTACCTACCCTTGGTGCTCTCCTGGCAATGTCAAGAAGCTCAGAGAGTCCTTCGTCAAGAAGTTACTTCTGAAAGATACCTCCTGCGCATATCTGTCCAAGAAACTAGAATCCAAGTGGAGCCAGTTTAAGGTATACACCTAGCTTTATAAAAGCTTACGGATTTGGTTTTTAGATTTGTTTAAATCCTTTTCCCTTTTGCTTTTCTCTTCCGTTTCCTTTTTTTCTTTTAACATAGTTGCTCACTTAGGTATCTAAGTTGGAAGCGGCATACAGGCTTGTACGGGAGTCTCCGGACTACGGTCTCCCGCTTACGGAAAGCTCATATATAGGCAGCACAGATAGCCTTACATTCTGTCCGGTACCCATTTATTAAAACCAGATATTATATGTCTCCCCGGTAGCATAGATTACGTTAAATAACCAATCAGGCAATCTAAACCAGATGATCCTGGAATACAAGGGGAAAAGGTGCACTGGATAATGAAAAATTGGTGCCATATTGACATTCTCATAGGTTGCATGGTTACTAACGACTATGAGGACCCTCCTGGTAAACTTTTAATAGTATTTATATTTCAGGGCAGTCCGGTGACCAGTATTTGGAGCTTTGGGTCTTGAAAATCTACAGATAAGCGAAATCATAAAGATATAGCGTTATCAAAGCAAAAAATGTTGAAAATGAAGCTCAAAAATGAGGTATTCTTCTTGATCCAAAGGAGTCGTGTTTCTTCTATCTCGTGATATCATTAATATCTCTCAAGCAAACTTTATAGGTTTTACTGTAACTTATCTTTATGTGTTGTACCTGAGGGGTACATTCTCCAGCGTCTTCTTGGGTAATGCATATGGTATTAACCCACGGTACCTAATGTTTATCGTGGTAACAGTGATTTTGGAAAACGTAGTACATATTGAATATTATTAAGAATGGTAAGAGGTTTATAGGTTTATAGGTTTATAGGTTGGTTAATCTCTGGCACAGCCGGGGAAAGTCTTTCAAAGCTATCATTACAAAGTCTATACGCAAAGCATCCTGCTGGGGTTTTAGGTATATCACATTAAGCTTATAATTAATGTCAGGAAGATAAGTTGGCTACCTAGAGTCAGTGAGAAGTTTTAAGATGTGAATATCTCGTTTTTTAGTATAGACGGTTGGTATAAATCGTCATTCATATTGAACCTGGCAGATAATAAAACTGAAAATGACAAAGTTTACATTTTATAGAGACAAGAATATTAAGACCCATTAAGTGGATGGAGAAGTCACGGTTTAGAGGTATCATGTTCAGTCAAATGCATAGCTGCCATGGTTGAACCATATAATACGACTCGGTTACGTATAAGAACCAAAAAACAATGAATAACTCTTTAGAATCTAGTTGACTGTGAGGTCCAACTGATGTATGAGAATCAACATATTTCTATAAAAGCAATGAGATTTTCACAGATCCACTGAAAGATATTCATTCCATCAAAAATAGGGAGTGTACCGGATAGATCCCAGTAAGGTTAATGATAACTAGCAAGTGTACTATCTATCTTGTGCAACATCAGTCGTCCCATGTTGGAAGTAACAGGAATCATATTTAACCCTAAGGTTGGCATTTGCCATCAACCCCATTTGTTTTTGCCGCATTGTGCCTTGTAGTCGACCCGAAGCGGTCAGTGGGGCGACATAAGCCCTCTACTTGTCCTGGCGTGTTCCATGTGGTTTGAGAACCGTAGGCGCAGTCCGTCTTTGATACTAACGGTGATGACCCTGAAGAACCATTGAGTTATCCTATGATGCTTCTATCCTTAGTACTGGACAAACATTTATGTAATATTAGATGAGTCTGGGATGTACTAGCAATACTTGATGGTTCTTGGGATCATTAACTAGCCGGAATTGAGCTTTTGCGGGTTAAATTGCCCGAATGAAGCCCTGGCTCTTTTCTCCATATAATTCCGTATTTCTCTTGTTGCTGATCATTTTGCATATCAGATTAGGCCCCTTTGTAGGCATGAGCATCAGTATTCCTGTTTACATGTAGTCTTGTCTACTATATAACAAGCTCATCTGATCTAACAGACTGACAGGTAGAAAATATAAGTGCATATCGAGAATGACTCTGTTGATGGCTATTACTGCTGATTATTCTATATCGAGGGCTGCTAGCTTTAATGTATTAGTTGTAGTTATAGCCCTCGAGTCTAGACCAAGAGTTGCCCTGAAGCGAGCCATCCAACCCTCTGTAAATTCTGCGGACCGCTAATCTTTCACCAAAACAGGGAATTCCAGTGCCTTGTTACAGCGATGTCTCGCCCGCTTCATGCTTTTTATGCCCTGAACTTAGGCCCTGAACACATGCACTAAACCCCTGCTAAAACCCCCTTTGCCCCTCAAGCCTGACGTCAATCTTCGGGCACATCATGGGCAATTTGATTGTGGGCAATACTGGCAATGATAGACGGCTTCCTCAGCACAAGCAAGTTGAATATTCGAATATCATGATATCCGTCTCATGATGAGTAACCTGACTTGTAGTATTGCTTATTCTTGAGCCTCCGTTTCTGTAATCTTTGTCTTCTTTATTCAGCTTTTGTAAATCTATTCGCTTCGTCTTGTCGCCGGATATTCTCCACGCGAAAACCCACTCATTCAGGTACGCTGCAACCGTCACCCCATTGACACCATCCACCAATCCCGCCGCCTCCGACCAGAGCTTATCTCAGAGGTTCAACATCGTGCACACGACCATCTAGCGCTGCCGCACACTGGACAATCTGGTGTCTTTAGATCGGAGCGTAGGTGATTACATACATGACAAACACCTGGTAATTAAGAGCATAGGACTGATCATTCCTCAGCATCCCAGATACGATCATCACAGCAACGCCAGCATCATATCCATCGTCCCAAGCCAGCTTCTCTCACGCTTCACTCACCCTTTCTCCTCCACCTCTGCTGCACTTTCGACAATCCCACATATTCCATATCTAGAAATCTACTCAGGTCGCATTCCCTCATAACACCCCATCGGCAGGCATTTCTTATCTGTCCTTGGGTGCTTCTCTCTTCCCGGAAAATCACCCATACTATTGACGGCCATCGTGACCCCGACAACAGCCTCGTCGCACCTTCCATACCTACAGCACTTGATTCACCGCCTAATATATCCCATATTCACAGAAGAAACATTTGATTTATTCAACCGTCGCTTTTTTTTTGTTCTTATTTTTGCATTTTTTGCATCGAGTTTTCCCTATTCCTCACACAAACGCTGCTATTTGTGCTCTTTCAAAGCTACCCCCCAGCTTGAATCGAGCTCCCGGATCTCTCTCTATTTCCTCCCCCTCGTTCCCTGGTTTTTCTCCCCTCGAGTATCTCGACAAAGTTGACGAACAACCGTCAATACCTCGAAAATCAATCATAATTTCTAGATTCGCGAGCAGTACTTTTCTAAATTCCGATCGCCAAAGCTTTTGAGACACACGGTTCCAAGGTGGGGCCTAGATTCAGATTGTCGGGTTCTACCGTCTCCTAAATAAAGAGCTCTACAGCTTGAAGCTTGACACCTTGACGACGGAAAAAGAGGGGCATTTTTGACCGTGACCAGCGGTGTAATAACCGGCCTCCGGTGTTTGCTTCGAGGCAAAATCGCCACCAAACGCCATATTTTCCGTATCGTGTATATTCACAATCGCTATTTTCCGGTACACCAGTGATATTATCAGAGCATGTTAGTTCCAAGCAGCCCCCAAGTCCTTATCGCTTCTGTAAGCGCATTGTCTAACTATGAAGTTATCAACTGTAGTTTGGATTCCTGGTACCAAATAGCTTCTGGCTTGACGTTGCTTCAGCGGATACTGCCAACCTACTCGTCGTTCGAGCTTGACCTAGATATTTAGTACCAACAATCCTACACCTGGTTCTTCACCATGCTTCACCTGTCAAATCTCGTACAAAAGGCCCAGGCCTTGATGGACCCGTCCGCCGGGCTCAGCCTCAACCGATCCTCCGATTCCGACTCCACATCTGATAAGGCGATGCTCTTCCAAGCGCAATTCCGGCTACCGTCATCACAAGCACCCATGTTCGAGATCAATGCTGAGATGATAATTCCACCGGCAAACGCTACCCATGGAGACAAAGATCATGACCGTGGCTACCGCTACGCCGGCAAGCTGCATCTCAGCGAGAGCTTTATTGCCTTTTCTACCACACCAACCAGTTTTGTACAGTCGTCATCACAGGCCACTTCCCAGCTGTTTACCGGCCAGACTCACGGCGGCGGCCCGTCGGGTAACGGCTTCACATTTCCACTATGCGCCATCCGTCGGGTTGAGAGGCTCAACAGCCAGCAATTTCAATTTGCGCTTGCCATCACTACATGGAACGGCTTCATGCTTGAGGCTAACAAGAGCGGCATGACGTTACCTGGTGGTCCCGGTGGAGGTGATGCCCGCGAACAAAGATTCACTATTTATCTCGCTGGTTCTCGACAAGCATGCGAGCGCTTCTGTGATGGTCTCAAGCGCGGACTGCGCGCGGGTGTAGTCAGTGTAGCGAAGATGAAAAGAGTGGCTTCTGAGTGCTATTCGGAGTATTTGTTACTCCCAGCTGAGAAGAAGCCAGCTACGGCGCCGGATGCCGGATTAGGCACTATGTTCCGGTATCCCGGAGATGCCAAGAAGCTGAGAGACCGTGCCAAGATGCGGTTATGGACAGAGTACCTTAGGGACAACGGGCGCAACATTACCCTGATTCGACAACCGACATTTCACAAGCTCATCCGAGTGGGTCTTCCGAATAGACTCAGAGGTGAGGTGTGGGAGTTAACGAGTGGTTCACTGTACCTTCGTCTGGAAAACCCGACATTGTATATCGACACACTGGAGAAGCATGCAGGCCGCGAGTCGCTGGCTATTGATGAGATTGAAAAGGATTTGAACCGCAGTTTGCCCGAGTATCCTGGCTTCCAAAGCGAAGAAGGAATCAACAGGTTGAGGCGGGTCTTGACGGCATACAGTTGGGTTAACTCGGATGTAGGGTATTGCCAGGCCATGAACATAGTCGTTGCGGCGCTGCTCATCTATATGTCTGAGACCCAGGCCTTTTTCTTACTGTCTGCTCTTTGCGACCGCTTGGTGCCAGGGTACTACTCAACGACTATGTATGGCACCTTGCTGGATCAGAAGGTCTTTGAATCTTTAGTGGAGCGCACCATGCCGGTTTTGTGGGACCATCTTGTTAAGAGCGATGTCCAGCTTAGCGTCGTGTCGCTTCCGTGGTTCTTGTCACTCTACGTCAACTCAATGCCATTGGTCTTTGCCTTCCGTGTTCTTGATGTTTTCTTTGTTGAAGGCCCCAAGGTGCTCTTTCAGGTTGGCCTGGCTATTTTGCGCATCAATGGCGAGGAGCTGTTGGATGCCGCCGACGATGGTGCCTTTATTTCGGTGTTGAAAGGCTACTTCACCCGCTTAGATGAATCAGCTCATCCCAAATCAGATAACCCCAAGCTACGGGCAGTGACTCGTTTCCAGGAGCTCATGGTTGTAGCCTTTAAGGAATTTTCTGAGATTACGCACCGGAGCATCACCGAGCTTCGTATGAAGAACAAGGACGCTGTTCTTAGCAACATCGAAAACTTTGCCAAGCGTACTGCCATCCGTAATCTTGGACCAGATAGTAAGCTCTTGACTGCTGACGAGCTTGCTTCTTTATATGATCGCTTCTACACGGTTCTGTACGAGCGTCAACAAAGAGATCGTATCATCATAGAGGAGCAGCGTCGCCGCGGTATTGTTCCCGGTACAGCAGCATTCAATGCCGGTCGACCCAGTGGCAAGGGCCGGGCATCGGATTCATTCTCGATTGCTTCCAACGAGCACAGCATTGCAAGGGGTCGTGTTGGCCTTGGCCCGAGTACTAGTGACATGGACTACGACGGCTTCCGTGAATTCTTGGCCGGTATGACCAAGTGGGGCATTGCTGACAACCCGGCGACGCCTCGGCGTGATACGTACACGGAGCGGGAGCGATCTAACAGTCTCTTTGGCGGAGGGCGCAAGTCGGATGCTGGACCTGTCATTACAGGACCGTGGGGTTCTGGTCCGGAACCTGCCGACCACGAGTTTATGCAGCGCCTGTTTAATCACTGGGATTCCAAGTCTACGGGCTTTTTGACGTTGCAAGATGTTGTGGCAGGCATGGCCCGGGTCAAGGGTAAGCGGGATATCATGGGAACCATAAACTACTTCTTTGAGTTGTATGACGATGATGGTGACGGCAGAGTGGACCGTGAGGGAATCTTAAGAATGTCTGAGGCCCTTCTTTTCCTTTCACGTCGCGGCCTTGACGGATCTCTTAGCCCGAATGCGTCTCAAGGCACGTCAACACCAGATATGATGACGGCCC
The DNA here is from genome assembly GCA_001640685.1 of Catunica adiposa. Classification (NCBI taxonomy): domain Eukaryota; kingdom Fungi; phylum Ascomycota; class Sordariomycetes; order Microascales; family Ceratocystidaceae; genus Catunica; species Catunica adiposa. Next base: position 12,268 of record LXGU01000137.1, read on the forward strand.
CTCCCAACAGCACAGGCCCTAGCATTCCTGGTATTGCAATTCCTGGGCTGTCCAATAACGAGAGATTCCTGGGAAGCGTAAGCGCTTTTATTCGCAGATGCTTTGAATACGCTGATCCCGACCATCCGCGCAACCAGGCAGCTAGAGAGCAAATGGAGAAAGAAAGGCAGCAACAAAGACCGACGGCGGCTTCTCTTGGCGTTAGTGCTGCCGATCTTGCCGATCCGAATGCTTTCGCCATTGGTGATGATTCCGAAGATGAAGATGATCTAGATAACTCAGCAAACCCTATTCCAGAGGTTGACCTTCTGACCCTTGATGATGACGATGACACGGAGCTGACGCCCCCGGGTAGTCCCCGTGTAGCTAAGAATTCCAACTCTCTTGACGCTAACCACGATCATCCTAAGAAGGATCGTCGGGCGTCTTCACAAGCAGCGAATGCAGCCCTGGATCCATCTAATCCTCTCCACATTACACTCCCGACTTTCCGTATGGTTGTATTAGCAGATGAGATGCTGGAGCAGTTCTTTGAGTCTTCGCTACCAGCCTCTTTCCATATAATTGACGGTCTTGCTTCTGCTTCTGCCGCATCTGCTTCACCCCTGACCACCTTCTCCAATCTTGGCTCTAGCATTGGCTCCGCCGCCCGCGCTGCCTCTGCAGTCGCTTCCGGTTCCTCAGTTGCTGCTGCAGCCGCTGCCGCCAACGGAGCCGTCGGTGGAATGGCCATGAACCAAGCAGGCCGCGGCCTCCGTGGCGTCCTGGATAACATCGTGACCAACGGAATGCAAGTAGCCAGCGAAGTGCAACGGCGCATCGAAGAAGCCCAAAAGGAATTAGAGAAGAATGGTGGGGCGGCAGCCGGCCCGAGTCGAAGTGGGAGTCGCAGGAGCCGGGATGACGATGACGATAGTGAAGAGGAGGAGGAGGCCGGTGGGCTGTTGGAAGGAGCAGATGCGCAGGCCGGGGGGTCAGGGTCGAAGGAGGGGGATGGTTTGTTAGTTGATGTTGGAGATGGTGATGTAGATGGGAAGGTTTTGGAGGTTATGAGTTAGAGAGGAATGGGAAGAGTCTGTATTAGACAAAGGTGAGTTTACGTAATTGGCGAGATCACGAGTGAGGTAGAAGATGAGAGATGAATGAGTGAGGATAAAAAGAAAGCAAAGGCTAACAAGATATAAAGGATTAACGAGTGAGTAAATGAACGAGTTTATATGTCAAGTTCAATAAATTCCATTCCATTATATGTATCATTAATTAAATAATTCCGTGAAACCAAAATACAACATCATCGTGACTATATACCAAACATCACACATCACACATCACCAAACTCCTCCGAAATCTACAATTAACGTCACCATCACTTTCTACTTTATTCCCTTCTCCTCTGCTCTTCTTACTTCTCCATATGCCCCGGCTTCTGCAAAACCATCTCCAATACAATCTGCATCCCCGTAATCTCCGGGTGTGTCATAGCAATCTTCACCGTTGTCTTTGAATCTACCTGCCCACTCATCACCGCATTCCCGTTACCCACTGCTCCCATCGCAATACTACCCGTTGGTCCCCTCGCCCCGAAATCCAAACAGCGGACATCCTTGCCCGCAATGATTTGGCGTAAGCGGCCATTTTCCGCATTACGGACCTCCACATAGTCCTCGTTGAAGAGCAGGAGATACTGGCCGCAGAGAGTGGCTGCGCGCGCCTTCTTTTGCCGGCCGGAGTATTCCATGATGAGGGTGCGGGAAACGTCTCCATGCTTGTCGACGTAGACGGCGCAGTCTTCATAGGCGAGGAGGAATTCTTGGTCGTTGAGGCGGAACATGCCGAGGGGTTTTTGGTCGCGCATGCGGGTAGCAATGTTGGTGATGTTGGGTTGCTTGAGATCGGGGATGGACACTGGCTGTTTCTTGTCGAGTGTAAGAAGCTCGAAGCCCTTGGCCGTAGCGACAGCGATGTAGCTTTGGAATAGGTTGAGAGAGTAACATTCGACGGGGAGGTAGAATTCATCGTAGTCACGGAAGGATTCAGTGTTGGAGGATTTCCAAAGGCGGCGTTTCTCGGAGGATTTGGCGATGACGGGCTCAAGGACTTTGAAGAAGGTGTTGTGGACGCCTTCCTTGCGCTTATAGAAGACGAGCATGCGGTCCTTCATGCGAGCAGCCGCGAAGAACGAGACATCTTTGGCAAGGCGTTGAGGGGCCTTTTTGGGGTTATCATTGGTGGTACTCGTGGCAAAGCCGAGACCTGGAGGGGCGACTACATCAAGAGGGTAGGATATCAACGACCGATCCGTGATGAGAATGCATACAGAGAACTCTTCGAGAACAGCAATCTGCGTAACCTTGGTAGTCGTAACAGTCTTCTGCCAACCACGAGGGTTCGTGGCGTCGGATATGAAGACACCGAAGTCAGTACCGATAGCCAAAGTGGCTTTACCGTTCACAGTAAACCCAGTGGCACAGTTAACCTGGGCGCGACAAACAGGAGCCGGACCACGACCCTTACCGTAGACAGACTCAAGATCCCGAATGGCGCGGTCCAATGGGGTTTCTTTGATGGGAACACCGGGTACCTTTGAGGCTGCCGATAGTGTATCATAGGCAAACGCTGAATCCGCAAGCACCCGCAGGCGGAACGGTTCAGCATCCTGTGAATAAAGTGCTTTGGCGTGGCGCGTTTTGGCTTCGGTAATCTTGGCACACCAATCGAGGCGGGCTTGAAGAGACGAAGCGTAGAGAGTAAATACTTCATGGCCGAGATGCTTGATTTTGAAGGGGTAGAGCATTTTGCCGTCATCAGCATCAGCGCCACCAGGCAGATTGGTGTTGGCACGGGATGCGACGCCGGCGGGGGCGGCTGAACGACCGATAGTTGACTTTTTAGGAATAGGCTCTTCATGGGCAGATTCGAGGACGAGAAGGGGCATAGGGATAGGCTCCTTGGAGACATCGTATTTAGCCCGCTCGCCCTGGGCGTCCTTTTGGACCTTGGAAAGGATGAGGTAGTGGTCGAACAAAAGGGCGTGTGTGTTTACCCAGCTCATGTTCTTGGATCCCGCACGAAGCAAGTCGCCCTGGAGCAACAGTTCGCGGCCAAGGTGGTCCAAGTTGAGCGTTGAGTGGATGTTAGGTCTCAACACAATCATCGTCGTAAGCTCCTGGATTGTAACCTCCTTCTGAACCTCGGCGACCTTAGCATCACAGTCCATTGTGACCTTGCGGATTTCAGAAATAGCTTTGAGAAGATTCTGTTTCTCCTCTCCATCATCCGACTCCTTAACAACCGTTTCTAGCAGCAAAGAGTACCGCTGCAGGCGGGTAATGGGCGATTTCAAAAAGGTGGTCCAACCCAGACGCTCCGACCGCTTATGTCTCTGGACCTCTGAAAGAAACTGGTTGAAGAGCAAATTGCGACTTTGTTCACGACGCATGAGGAGCTCAGCCTTAGGGTAGGAACCGGCGTAAGCAAGGTAGGCCTCACGGGCTTTGCGGATCCATTCACGGAAGAGATCGCTGATTCCGGTAATCCATGGGCCTTGCTCTTGTTGGCGGTACTTGAGCTGGGCCAACAAATGATCCTTGTTGCAGTCGAGAACGGCTTCAACCTTGCCAAAGACTTGAGTAATGAACTGATCCAGTCTAGCGGGAGGGATTACAGCAGGATTGGCATCACGTAGAGGGTTTCGGTAAAGATCTCTGAGGACCTCTAACTGGTTCATGTATACCTCCTCCGAACTGATAACTTCGTGGACGATACGCTGACGCTTGGCTTCGGCCTTACCCTTAGGTTCGATGATCTCGGGGGTAATCTTATACATTTCATCCCAGTCCAACGGTCTCGGGGCTTCACCAGAAAGGATCATATCAAGATTGGCCTTCTTCAGGGTTCGAGCACAGTGATGCGAATAACAGCGGCCTTGCATCTGTTCTTCGTGGAGCTTTGGAGCGTAACAGCCCTGTCCAGTCAATTGCCATAAAACACCGGACACTGAGCCATCACCAAACGACACCCACTCCTCAACATACTTGAGGAAATTGGATTCAACCATACGCTCGACAACATAGGCACTGAGCGTCTCGGCATCAGCAATGTTCATGGTGGGAACCTTGATTGTGAAGAGACGGACCAGACTATCCTCGATGGTCTTCTCCTTCAAATCACTCTCATCTCCCTCTGTCATCTCCCGGATCCAGGAAGCCAGACTACTGAGAGCCCAAGGTTGCTTGCACCGAGCAACATCCCTGGCTGACAGCTTGTTGGGGTCAAACCTGCGTTTCCGGTTTGGGGGCAACTGGATATCATAAGGCAAAGGATCCAAAGACCCTCCGTAGTAAGCATCATTGTTAATAGGCGCATGCAAAGATGTCCGCGCTGCTTTGCGGGTATCGCCGGCATCTGTTCTTGAACGAGACGGGGGCAAGACTGTAGGACTATTCGTGTGCGTGTTCATCGAGCTTGAACGGCCAACATCAGCCCCAGCATAGTCGCTGCCAACGGCGGACCCTGCACGCGAGTGGCCGCCAAGACCGTCTGTGGCAACATAAGGAGTACTCATAGTCTTTTCAATCAGCGGGATGGTTGGCAGTGGCCGGTTCGTCATACCTGGGTGGTAGAACATATCAGGGATGCCGTCGATGCCATCACCGCCAGCAGAGTTGCCAGACTCATCGTCATCAAGATCATCAGCTGGAGTGTGCGATGTCATCTGAGTCGGAGCCTGGAGACCGCCAATGTTATCATAGTCCATGTTTGCACCATGATCGCTAGTATTGTCTTCTTCCGCAACACGGGGAACAGTAGAAAAGCCACCATAGCCACCTGGATAAGAACAGATCGGTTAGTATGTCGATTTTAGTGCTACGGCAGATGTTGTGTGAAACTTACCACCGCCAAAAGTGTGGTTCAAAGCTATGCTTTCGTCTTCCTTCATCCACATGGCACCCAAAGCACCCTCATCATCTTCCTCATCCTCGTCGTCAGAATTGTATGGCTCCCATTCGACACATTCGTTTGGGCGCATCGCAGCTCCTGGGCTGTTTTGTCCCAATGGCATCGGAACTGCCGAAGGCGAATCCTGCCAGCGCATACGATCCATGACTTCTGCTGACAAAATTGGCGCTCCACCATTTGGATCTGATCCATTTCGAACATGATGCGTCATGTCCGTGATTTGCTGCATGAGATCATCTTGCTGCTCATGTTCATGTGCATACTCATCACCGGCTGACCATTCGTTGGAGTACGAAGAGGTGGGTTCTTCCACAGGGCGGGACGGCAAGGGAGCATTAGTGGGATGCCGTGTCAGGCCACTGGTGGGTGAATATGTTGAAGTGTCAATATGACCATGAGAGTTAGACCGGCCTATATGGGTAGCGTTGGTGGCTGCATAGTAGGCGTTTTGCTCATCAATGTATGCAGGACCAACGGGGATGACTTCGTGCGCGACTGGATATGGGGACGTATTGTTTTGGTACATGGCCGTAGGGGATGTCGTATTGCTGTTATTGTATTGCTGAATCGGTTGGCCATACATATCGGTAGGATAATTGTATGATGGGGCCGGCGTAGCACCGGAGGTCATGGCCGGGGCACTGTTTAGGGATGAAATAGAGCCACCACCGTGACTATGCGACCGCATATGTCCGGCGCCGGAGTCGTGAGGGGCTGTTCCCCCATAGTTAAAGCTCGATTGCGTCGTTGTGGGTGATGTATATTCAGAAGTCGATCCTATACTACCAGATGACGCAGCATATTGGGAGTGCTGCGAGCGCTGGGAATGCGAATGCGACAGCGAATGACTGTGGCTCGGAGCCCCGTAGTTGTTATATCCATTGTATGCGGGGGTACGACTGACACCTCCTGGGCTAGTAGTGGTGTTTACATAAGCTGCGGGGTTATAAGCAGCCGGGGAGTAGCCCTGTTGCGATACTGCTTGTTGTTGGATCGGAGTCGCTCCATACTGTGGGCTTTGCGAGTTGGCATAGCGCACTGACGGCGACGGGTGATACGGCAGAGAGTTGGAATTCGCTCGGTAAGTTTGAGGATTGTATCCTGTGCCGCCATAGCTGCTTCCGTGATTAATAGATCCGCGGGCAGAGGTCACAGCAGCACTAGCGGCCGGCAGGAACAGCTCATCGCCACCAGAAGCTTGTTGCTGTTGCTGCTGGATAGGTTGTTGATATCCGTATGAGACGCCAGTAGAATCATCGCCACTGTTGAAGCTAGGCTGGCGGGCTAACCCCGCGTTTTGGGGATTATTCTCGCCAACAGGATACTGCACCGGTGGCACATGACCATACCGACGTTGCGGATCAGAGCGAAAAGACATTGTTGATGTTGGAAAATAAAGGCTTGTCGATAGATGGTTGGTGTCTGCGGAGTACACTTCGGTATACAATACGACGATCAATTATAAGGGCCTATGGGCTGAAGAGTCGTCGGGTAATTTCGACTGCTTGCTGCAAAGCTCGTCCGAATGTTGAAGGATTGGGTTGAGATCAGGGTTGGTGTTATAGTAAGAGGTAATCAAATGCTCAGATGGATACTGATCGTTGGACGAAACAGGTGATCGTCAGATATGGTCCACTGTAGGATTGTCGTATCTGTTTGTGTTAAAGGATGTTAGGGTCTTAAGTAAACACCAGTTTCATTGAAAAGGTATCGAGGTGATTGAGAGTATCCAGGTGCATACAAAAAGTGACTCTTTTCAAGACGCAACAATGGGAGACCCGGACTCTTTGTGCAAGCCAGTGTCTATAAGTATCCTACCACCCGAAGGTAAGTCAGGCCTATAAGCTAAGTGGAAGCAAATATCAAGAGATTGTGAACCGAATCTAGAACTGAAAAGAGATTTTGGCTTTGAGGGTTGATGCTGGCATAAAAATGTGTAGCTAGAGAGGAAATAAGGGAACCAGATAAGAAAGAAAAAGGCGTACTTTTCGAGAAGCAATATGCTGGCGCCAATGCAGCAATGACGCAGGGTATCAAGATTGCGAAGCGTATCGATTTTTTTCCCGCCCCGGTGAAGTGGCTCTGTGGTCAAGGAGAGAAAAGGATGAATAACTCGCGGGGAAGTGAGCGCGGGGATAGGCAGATTATTAAAGGGTCTACTAGATGGACGGCGGAGCGGAACCCAAGGATGACGCTGGTGGTGGGCCAAAACTCGTGGGCAAAGTTCGATAGAGAGATGGGGCAGTTGGGATAAGTAGAGGATGAATTCGATGGAGGCCGAATTGTGGACTCGTGGGGAGAATGGGGCACGACTTGGGGCAAGAAGATAGATGGCCTCCCCGCTTTAGCAGAAGTAATAAACAGACGGCGATGGCGTGTGATAGATCGTTAAAGTCGTATTGATCGTGGAAGAAAAGGAATTGAAAAGAATTAGATGAGCTAAACGTAAGTGCAAGGTAATATGCCGTAGTTGAAAATAAGATTAAGTTCGTCGTATATGATTGTTTATGTTTGGTAAGTGATATAGAGCCGGCGAGTGGCGACTTAACTACACTCTAGAAGCAATCGACAATTCTGGGGGTTTGTAACAGGAAAGGATGAACGGGATTCGTCTGGTAGTTGGTTTTTTTGGTGGTCCTTGTGCTTTGGTCACAAAAAGATATGCCAAGCCTAAGTGCTGACCAGAAGAACCAAACCCGGACACCGCACCGAAAGAGAAAGACGGCTTGATTCGATCTAGCGAAGCTGTACGAATGGCTCTGGAAATAGACGTCAGAGAGACAGCGGTGGGTTGTCGCAGATAGTGATAAATTTAGGCATAGAATGCTGATCGAAAGCACAATTTTTTTTTCCGGATTCCGGGGCGTGACAGAGGACCTGTAAACGAGGGCTTGAAGTTTGCTTGTCAGTCTGAAACACCGATGAGGATGAAGTGTATTGTCAGTAGTTGTCTTCTCCAACTACAATAGGTTGGTGCTTACTTAATAGTCGCCAGAAATCTGTCAATGATGTGTGCCGTCGAGCCCGTTGCATCAATGGGGTCTTTTTCTTGGATAGAAACCCGAAATCACAGTTGCGTCAAGATTCAATATCAGAAAATTCGACTCGTAGTGCTCATGACAGCACTGGAGGATAATTCCGTAGTGAGGGAGGCAGATGATAAGTGTTCGTGATATTCACAAGCAGATGACATTTGACCCCCACAAAGAAATGCATCTGATTTTTTCACTTCCTTCCTCTTTGATCACATACAATGTGTACAAAGCTCCTTAGAATCCAATCACGAGGAAGGTGCGAGTTTTGGGAAAGACGAGGTATACGTGCCTTCCCTTATTGTGACTATCTCAGAACCGAAATGACACGATATCCCGAGATCTGTCGCTATTTCTTGTTACAAGAGCATCAGTTCCACTTCTTGCGCATGATCTCTATTTTCAATTCTTGAGGTCTTCTGTTTATTTCTACTAATTTCCTATTCCAAGAAGCCCATATTTAGATCTCCATCGGCTCAATCAATACAGGGCTCCGCCGACTATGCAAACTCGAACTCGTAGGATATAAACAGTCGATACAATCAAAAAGAAATATCCTCGGATTATTCGTTCTTCGGATACCAAAACCAAATGCATACAGCTCTGTAGCATCAAATTCAGAAGCAATTCGTTGGTCTGCTTTTACTCTCCATGTCAAGTCAACATCACAACCTTGATGATACTAGGATGCTCATTGTCGACGTTTCGCCTAGGATCAAAGCGGCACGGTGTTCCGTGGGTATTCGGAACAAAGGGTGGTCCCTTGCAACACACCAAAGCAACGATGGCCGTCCAAGAAGTTTCAATATGAAGCTAAGCATCCGTTCTGTCAAGTCACCCGCTACAATCAACTTACCAGTAGTTACTTTCCTTAACCCCAAATCTCAACTATTGATTCCCTATCCCCTGATCGTCACAACAACCTGCAAATCACTACGTATGAAGCCCTGTGCTCGCTGAGTGCCTACTTTGACTGCGTGGCTTATGCCATCAGTAGTCGTAACCTCATAAAGCCAAATATTCGCTTGTAAAAGACCATAAAACCTTCCGATAGGCGATAACCAAGTAAGTATTTATCCGTTGTAAGGCCTTGGCTGCCTTTGTGAGCCCTCATGAAAGTTGTAAAGAGGGGTTCCTCACTGCTTTGCTTACTCTATCTATGTGTGCCCTGTAATATACAAGGTAATATAGGGAGGGCCGCTCTTGACTTGTGCATATATTTGACGGTAGTATCATATTGGCCATGTACATGTTGGTCCGACCAATCTGGCGAGGTTGACTCCCCGCCAGATTCGTCCTTGGATGATACCCTTGATATAAGGTCTATGCTACTGGGGCCAGCCCTAACCTATAAACATCATATTACCATAGCCTCTATTAGTTTGATCTAACAATCTGCCTTGCACTCTAACTCAATAGACGTCATGAACTGACATGTGTTTCCTCGAGCAAGCCGTCAATGGTCGTTTTCAAGCATGAACCATATACAACTTCAAGGTTGGCAATAGCATAAGAGAATGCAGTCTGAGTCTTGATGGACTAACCATTTAATACTCCGTTAACAAGTACTCAAGATTTGATATCTACATTTAGGAAACACCAAACTATTTGCTGTTAGATATTTTGATCATTAACAAGTCCTGGTATCGGCTCTCTCCATTTTGGTGTAATTAAGTTGTCGAGGTGACACTAGAATGTAATGGCTAGTTTATCTAGAGGTCATATACAGAACAACCCTATCATTGACCAAAACATAAACTTCAATTAACCCTTAACATATGTTTGGGTCGATCTCAGACATTATCCCCGCATGTCACCATTGTTAACAAAGCCAATTCTCAAGGATTCGGCTCAACGAGCCGATATCGACGGTGTGCGGATTCCTATGGTGCAAGGGGCCGCAAATATCCAATTATTCTAACGGTAGCATGGGAGTTTAATGATAGATTATAAGCCACATGTGAAGGTAGCAAGAGCGATTGATGTAACTACTATGACACTTGAAGTATTCTATTGCCTGGAATATACAGAATTAGTTGTGGTGCGTTGGATGCTTAAATTAACAGCGGATAGTGCGGATAAACAGTGAAATATCGCATGGAGGTATGTTGACCCCGCATGACGACATTTCCTACAACCATGTAAACATCTGGGTTTCATAGTCAAAAAGCACAGTTACAGAAATAACTGTTCAACAAGGGAACCTCAAGAACTTAATATACATTTATTATAAGCATTGTTATAAACATCATGCTCATGAGCAGCTATCACGTTCTAGCGCTTCCATAATTCCTATCTCGAACTTCTAAAGCTAGTTCCCCAATACGGATGACTTCCCATTTTGGCTCTTACCCCACCGAACTCTCAGCCCCTGCCCCCAAACCTTCGGCTTCAACCATCAACCCTCAAACTGTGCGCAACCACCTCGTCTACTACCACATTCCTGCCCTCCATAGTTAAATATTATGCCTTTGCCCTATTCCTATTCGTCTTGTCCCTGACGTTTGTCTAAATCACACTATAATACACCCCCCTTTAACGCCGCTCTTCCGACCTTCATGCGAAACCGCAGCGGACGTTGCAAAACTGCCCCGCTTTACTGTTAAGTAAGGTTCCTTCCAACGCTTGGTCGTTGCTGATGCTACTGGTTTCCATGCTGTTCGCCGGGTATTTTAGCGGCGTTTTCGCGCTTTCGTGGTCGGATTTCGTCAGAATGGAAGGGGTCAGTTCGGGAAACGGGGCCAGGCGTCGGGCGCTAGAAGCGGCAGATGGGTAGTGGTTAGATGGGGGGTGAGGCTCATAAACTCCGATGATGTATTACAAATATAGCTAGTGCATAAGTACGAATTGAAAAAATAGTGGAAAAGCTACGGTAGGCAGGAGGTAGCTTGGATCAAGGTGGCTAGGGAAGGCGAGAGACAGCAATAGGAAGCTATGGCTAAAGGTTACTACGTAGTTGGAAGGCGTGGTAGTAGGTAGCTGCCCCTCCCCCAATTCCCGCATTATATAAGCCTGAAGCTCTGCTCCAAATCCCCGCCGCCATCTCTCCATAAACCTCCGTTTTTGTTCTTTTTCTCCTGGCTTCTTCTCTTTTTTTAAGAATCAAAAACACTTACACCAAACTACTTTTCTTCTTAACTTAAAACAATCTTCAAAATGGTCAAGGCTGGTACGTCATTTTATCACCAGACTGAGCTCTCTTGGACAGCTGGCGCTCTACGGGTGTTGAGGAGGGCGGAAACGGCGTTTATGGCGGCGAAGGAAGTAGCTTGAAGATGGCATTTGTGCAAGTTTCTTGGTCTGGCGTTTTCTAGATCGCGATTCTAGACGCGTGATAAGAGCGTCTAGAAACATGAAACTTTCTCATGGTCACAGCAGATCTTCTCTTTAGTCTCATATGACGCATTTATTCCGCCCATTGTTCAATCCACCTCCAGAACGTTGCCGTCAGCACCTTATCGCGTGGTAACGTCGTAACTAACCATGTCATTGTTTCTTTGTAGTCTGCGTCGTCCGTGGTGACTCCACCATCTCCGGTACCGTTACCTTCGAGCAGGTCTCGGAGAACGAGCCCACCACCATCACCTACGAGATCTCTGGCCAGGATGCCAACGCCAAGCGTGGCATGCACATCCACACCTTCGGCGACAACACCAACGGCTGCACCTCTGCTGGTCCCCACTGTAAGTGATGATCATAATCTTCTCGCTCTTTTACAAAGCGTCAGTAGCTAACAAAACACGCCTTTTCTCCACCAGTCAACCCTCACGGCAAGACCCACGGTGCCCCCACTGACGAGGCCCGCCACGTTGGTGACCTCGGCAACATCGAGACTGATGCCAACGGTGTCGCCAAGGGTACCATCACCGATTCTCAGGTTAAGCTGTTCGGCCCCCACTCCGTTGTTGGCCGCACCATCGTTGTTCACGGTGGCACTGATGACCTCGGCAAGGGCGGTAACGAGGAGTCCCTGAAGACCGGTAACGCTGGCCCCCGCCCTGCCTGCGGTGTCATTGGTATCACTGCTTAAATGCAGGTGATATCTGGTGCTGAAATTGACAATGAATGAATATATGAATATACCATGTCTGATTGACAATTGCGTGTTAAAAGTATTGTTTCTAATGCATTGAAAATGTCCTACCAACTATCGTGACTTTTTTGAACTTGGAAGTTTAGCCCCGCCTGGAGCTCCCTTCTTATCGATAAGAGCACTATAAGGGTTATAATTATTAAGTTGGATAACCCTCTCCACAATTTATCGACTCAGAATACCGGCTTATGGTCAATGTGTTCAGTTACTACGCAAGCCAAATCCAGGGCAACCGGGTCTACGACCCGAGTCCCGCTCTTGAGTCTAATTGGAGATTGTTTTGGCCTTGCCAGCAAGGCTCCTTTTAGTGGGTGTTATGTAGAGGTCACTGGAGCACGTGGAAGGTTGTTGGGTAGGAGCTTATAGCTAGGAGGCTATTACGGGGGACGGCCGTAAGTGGTATTTCTGGTGAAGCTAGTGGCGACTTGTGAGTTTATGGACTTGGATTTAAACTCGTGACATACTCTTTGCTTCGTTTGTGAACTATTCCTCGCTTGATTCTTTTGTTCTGTCATATTCTTGGAGATTGTATAGATAATTGGCGGCTGATATAACTGTTCTTTGGTTGTTAGTCGGTACATAGAGTTAGTACTGTTGTTTGCTTTCATGTAAGTGGTGATGACGATGATGCCAGATTCTGGCGTGCATACTGGTGATAGCAGGTGTTTTGGTGGACTTCTGAACGATATTCCGGCTATCCAGTATCCTGAAAATATTCATGACCAATTTTGAGTCTTGATTCATTCGTACCATTAGCCAATGGCTCTGTCCACGTTAGTCACTATCTGCTTGAACTAGCTATGGCCACATATCACACGACCACATCGAACCACCAAGTCCAATCAACTGAACTTTTGCTAACTATTTATATCTGGCTTACTATATAGTATATTCCACTTTCTTGTATATCTCGATACCCCCAAAAACCTCCCATCATGGCTTCCCTTAAGCCTTTCTTCGCTACGGTCAAATACATTGTCTCCTCCGACACCGTAACCCTCACCAACGCCACTGGCCAAGAGCGCCAATTCTCCCTCGCCTGGATCCAAACCCCTCTCCTCCGCCGCGACGACCCCAACGAACGCGCTGGCTTTGAAGCCCGCGAATTCCTCCGCAAGAACCTCCTCGGCAAAAAGGTTCTCTGCACTCCCCTCTACCACATCCCCGCCCTTGGCCGTGACTTCGGTGCCATCCAATATGACGGCAAAGACGGCCCCACCCTCCCTGAGGAGATGGTCCAGGCCGGCTGGGCCAAGGTCCGCGATGAGGCTGGCCGCAAGGAGACGGACCCGGCGGTCTTGGAGCGGATTGACAATTTGAGACAAATGCATGCGGATGCAGTCATTGCGGAGAAGGGCCAGTGGGCGGATCTGCCGCGCTTGAAGACAGCGCAGGATTTGGCTGCGGCACCGGAGTTCTTGACAGATTTCCGGGGACAGGAGGTTAACGCTATTGTCGAAAGAGTGCTTGCCGGTGACCGCGTATTGTTGCGGGTCCTGCTTTCTGAGGAGAAACATCTGCAAATCATGACATTGATTGCTGGTATTCGTTGCCCGTCCACAGAACGCCAACTGCCCGATGGCTCTACGCAGGCCGGTGAGCCCCTCGGCGAGGAGGCCAAGAATTTTGTTGAATCCCGGTTGATTCAGCGCTCTGTCAAGGCTTTCATTGCCGGGTCTTCGCCTCAAAACCAGTTGATTGCTGGGCTTATTCACCCCATCGGTGGCGACATTGCCCCGTTCCTGCTCAAGGCCGGCCTTGCCCGCTGCAACGATAACCACTCTACCCTTCTTGGCACCCGCATGGCCGCCCTTAGAGCCGCTGAAGAAGCTGCCGTCCAGGGAAGACAAGGTCTCCACAAGAATAGCAAGGTGAAGGCGCCGGTTCCCGCTGCCCAGCAGGTTGTCCCCGCTGACCGTACGGTCACTAGAATCCACGCTAGTGACGCCGTTAATTTGCGCGTCCGGGGCTCCGAGGATGATGTCCGTGTTGGGTTGACGAGTATTCGTGGCCCCCGTGCTTCAGACCCGGCCGAGGCCCCCTTCAGAGATGCGGCAAAGGAGTACCTGCGCAAGCGTTTGATTGGCAAGAGTGTCAAGGTTGAGACTAATGGGCACAAGCCGGCGTCCGATGGCTTTGATGCTCGGGATATTGTTACGCTCTACGATAAGGATAAGAATGTCAACCTTGAGATTGTCCGCGCTGGCTGGGCCACCGTCATTAGACATCGCGCTGATGACACTGATCGGGCCCCCTACTATGATGAGCTGCTTGCTGCCCAAGAAGAGGCCAAGGAGGCCATGGTTGGTCTCCATGCCGATAAGCCTCCCAAGAATGCCCGGTTCGTCGATATGTCTGAGTCTCTCCAGAAGGCTAAGATTCAGCTTTCGACTCTCCAGCGCCAAAAGAAGGTTCCGGGTGTCGTTGACTTTGTCAAGTCTGGCTCGCGCTTCACTGTGCTGATTCCCCGCGAGGGTGCCAAGATTACCATGGTCTTGCAAGGAATCAGGGCCCCGAGGGCTCCCCGGGCTGATGGTCAGGGTGGTGAGCCGTTTGGCGCGGAGGCTTTGGCGTGGGCGACGAAGAGATGCATGCAGAGAGATTGCGAGGTCGACATTGTCGATGTTGACAAGACTGGTGGGTTCATTGGTAACATGTTTATCGGCCGGGAGAACGTCGCGAAGCTTCTGGTTGAGGAGGGTCTCGCTGAGATCCACCAATACAGCGCTGAGAAGGCTGGTCTTGCCAATGAGTTATATGCTGCGGAGAAGAAGGCTAAGGAGGGTCGCAAGGGCAAGTTTGTCAACTGGGATCCATCGCAGGATGCGGAGGAGGAGGAGGAAGATGAGGTGACAGCCGGTGTCGCGGCGTTATCTACAGGGTCTACAACGGCGGCGAAGAGATCGGCGGACTACAGAGATATCTACATTACTGATATTGACGAGTCGGGTCGTCTTAAGTTCCAGCAGAAGGGCCCAGCACTCCAGCAATTGGAGGCTATGATGGATTCATTCCAGTTGCATCACCGGTCGAACTTGCCGGCAGTCAAGGAGGTCAAGGTTGGCGATCTTGTGTCTGCCAAGTTCTCCGACGGTCGCTGGTACCGTGCCAGAGTTCGGTCGAATGATCGGACTGCGAAGGTCGCTGATGTTGTTTACATTGACTACGGCAACTCTGAGAAGATTCCTTGGGCCAAGTTGAGGCCTCTGGATGCCCAGTTTGGCAAGGACAAATTGAGACCGCAGGCGGCGGATGCTTCGTTGGCGTTTATCCAGATGCCGACTGGCACAGGATACTTGGCCGAGGCTATTGACGCTCTGAGAGCGGAAACTGATGGGAGAGGTATTGTTGCTGTCTTTGAGCACATTGATGCCAAGGAGGGGCTGAACTACATTACTCTGTACCTTGAGGGCCAAGATGTCAACAACTCGGTCAACAAGCAAATGGTTGAGGAGGGTTTGGCTATGGTTGCGCGCAAGATGAAGCCTTGGGAGCGGAACCCGGCGTACGATGGGTACCTCAAGGGTCTCAAGCAGGCCGAGGCCGCGGCCAAGGAGGCGCGGAGAGGCATGTGGGAGTACGGTGATATCACTGAGGACTAAATGTATTTTTATTTAGATGGGTAACACAGGGAGCGTGTGAGCTATGAGAGTATATATAATGTCAATTCAACGCATATTTTTTTTGTTATAGTCATTTTATGGTTCTTGCGACATACTCATTCATCCTTTGTGATTAAGTAACACACGTGATTATTATGTATTAGGGTTTTTATGTTTAGTAGTTAATAGGGCTAATCTCAACAGATTGCCCCACATTTTCTGTCCTCAACATCGTGACTGCTACCCCAAGGCAGGGTTGTCCCCATCAAGGTGTCTAAGGCGCGCATAGGGGCTTTAAGAAGTGGGTACATTGCCTAGAGCCTCTATATGCGAGCGAATTGAATGCCGGGAGGAAGGTGCAAGCACTCCATTGGCAGCGCTTGCTTGTATAGGAGAACCTAGTGAGTCTGAAGGAACGCAATGGAAGATTCGACTGGGGTTACCTCCGAGGGCCGATGGCGGGGTGGAGAGCTAGTTGAGGAGAGAGCGATGATAGCTTAGTAGGGATGGTTGGGGTTTGTGAGGCTGAGAGGTGGGGGATTCGGATGGCGGCACAGGGGGCCAAGTCGGTGGGTTACCTGTGTACTGTTGTTTGTCATGTATGCTATGAGTGCATAAGCGTTATAGCGACAACAATATGCGGAAAAGGCGTAGGTCCTCGGATGTTAGTTGTTAGTGGGGTGGGGGGTTACAGGTGTGTTTGGTTTTGGACAGACGAGGGCTTTGATGTTTGGAGAGGGTTTGTGCATATCGTCAGCGTCCTATGCTGGAAAGCGAAGACCGAGGAGTGCCCTCTCGTTTCGTATCAATAAGCCTCAGCTGAAGTGAGACGCCGAGTGAATACTCATGGAACTTCTCATTTGTAATTGAGTTCGATGTTTTGTATTGTGTCACAGTCATAGTTGTTGTACGTGTGATTACATAGTCTTAGTCCTTCTCGCTCTCTTTACGTACAAATAGGCTGAATCCCGTAGAGTCTATGGATGCGATGGAATGCGTGGGAGAAGGAAAGAGTTCATCATCATGTGACGCAAATGTACAATCAATTGGTCATGATATTATAAGCTGCAAATTTGCCCTCGCTTTAGCTTTGCTTTTGGTACCTAGAAATGACCAGGGCGGCCAATGTCGCCATATCGACCCGCTGGTTATGTAGTTGGGACCTGCTTGAGAGTCACACTCGATATGCGAAACCCAGTAAAGTCCGAGACCCCGCCTTGCGCTGGAAACTGCGTTGTTGAGAAGAAACCAAGTGATGACTATATACAACAATACCTACAAAACTACAAAATCACATCATAATGTCTAAATAATTAAATTGAAGCACTAATTGTCCCCTAGCCTAGCATCGTACCCTCCAGTGTTCCTCCAGTGTCCCTCCAGTGTCCCTCTCTTGTTTCACCACGTTGATATCATCGCTCAACAACCCCTCCTTCCATAACCTGCCGCACCTGCCTTCTGCAAGTCGTGCCCTCGAAGAAGCCGCAACGTGCCTTCTCCCTTGCCAAAAAGGGTAGTACATACAAGCCATAGACATCCAAGCTCCCTGGTTCCTTCCCCTTCTAGGAGCGTGTTGAAGCGGAGCCCCGGTACAGCTCTTACTGCGACCGAAGGAGGAGGAAGGTCGATTAGCTTGGGGGTTAGGTGCGTGACAGGTGCGAAATTGAGAAGGTACGTACGGGTTGGCGTTCAATATTTATTTCCGCTTGAGATCCTGTTTTTAAATTCGAGATATTTCTCTCTTTTCTTTCTCTTCTCCCTTTCGTTATTTTCTTCAGTACCGTGGATTTGATATCCCATAACCCTTCAAAGTGTCTTCTATTTCTTACAAAATGGCTTCTTCTCTCGACCAGCTTAAGGCCTCCGGCACCGTGAGTATATCCCGATTTGTTGGGATGTTTTGGATTTGTGCTTCAAATCGGAGTTGGACTGGCAGACGGAGTGGAGAGACGATATGCATCTTCGAGATGGCTGAGTCTTGTTGCCATGAGGCTCTTTAAAGCCCCAGCGCACCATTCTGTCAATTTAACCCCGCGATCGCTACTCTGGTTACCCCTCCATACCCATCAAAGGACCTCAACATACGCATCCTTAACCAATCGGAGCTTCAATTCCACACCTTGCAGCTTAGAGATTAGTTCTTGGTAGTCGAGGACGTTGTGGTGGTCGACTTGGGTTTCCTCAATGGCGCTGTTTATACAGCTTTCTGCGAGCCCTTGTCGTGCTTGTTAGTCGCAACCAGGCATTGCCGATTCCACGGCCAGCGAAACTTTTGACATGCTCATTTCCAAAACATTATCTTATGTACCCAATCGACTCGATGACTAACTTGTTCTCTCCCCTAATCTAGGTTGTTGTCTCTGACACTGGTGACTTCGCCGGTAAGCCATCCCCTTCCACGTCCGAGTTTCCCATCCGATTCTCCGAACACACCCACTAACACTCCTCGCTAGCCATCGGCAAGTACAAGCCCCAGGATGCCACCACCAACCCCTCTCTGATTCTCGCCGCTTCCAAGAAGCCCGAGTACGAGGCTCTCATTGATGCTGCCGTCGCCACCGCCAAGGCTGAGGGCGGTGACCTCGCTGCCCAGACCGAGTCCGCCCTGGACCACCTCCTGGTTGAGTTCGGTACCAAGATCCTGGAGATCATTCCCGGCAAGGTTTCCACCGAGGTTGACGCTCGCCTGTCTTTCGATGTCAAGGCTTCCGTTGAGAAGGCCCTCAAGATCATCTCTGTAAGTGACACCTCCATGTAGCTTTGGCTCAAATTCCCAGCGGCTAACCTCTTTCTCTTCCAACAGCTCTACGAGAAGCGCGGCATTGACAAGTCCCGCGTCCTGATCAAGCTTGCCTCCACCTGGGAGGGTATCAAGGCTGCCGAGATCCTTCAGCGCGACCACGGTGTCAACTGCAACCTGACCCTCATGTTCTCTTTGGTTCAGGCCATCGGTGCTGCTGAGGCCGGTGCCTTCCTCATCTCCCCCTTCGTTGGCCGCATTCTCGATTGGTACAAGGCCTCCACCGGCCAAGCCTACACCAAGGAGACTGACCCCGGTGTCGCCTCCGTCAAGAAGATCTTCGAGTACTACAAGAAGTTCGGCTACAGCACCATTGTCATGGGTGCCTCTTTCCGCAACATCGGTGAGATCACCGAGCTTGCTGGCTGCGACTACCTGACCATTGCCCCCTCGCTGCTTGAGGAGCTCCTGAACTCCACCGACGCTGTCCCCACCAAGCTGGATATTGCCGCTGCTGCCAACGCGGATCTGGAGAAGAAGACCTACATCAACTCCGAGGCTGCTTTCCGCTTCGACTTCAACGAGGAGCAGATGGCCGTCGAGAAGCTGCGTGAGGGTATCTCCAAGTTCGCTGCTGATGGTATCGTTCTGGAGGGCCTGATCAAGGCTAAGCTCTCTGCTTAAATGCATGGGGAGAGTAATGGGGATGTTTTGTCTTCTATTTTGGGAGGTTGTATGAAATAATGATATCAAATAAATTACAAGAACTTTGTATGTGTATTTTACCACCCGATTCATCTTTGCACATCAACAAACACGTGAAGACCAGGTTTTTTTTTTATTGTTTTATTTAATATTCTAGTTTACTCTTTATATTTAGTATTCACTAGTTCCGATATATGTACAAACGTACACTTCTATGGCTCCCCCAAACTCAACATTTCATAAATTTTCAATAACAGCATAACAAATTAAACAGAAAAAAGGAAACCTAATTATTCATTAATCAGCCCATCTCACAACCACCAACTACACCCGACCTGTACAACCTCTCTCGACATCCCACTCTCCGTCACTCCTACTACTAACGCCCCCAACTTCTTCCCCTCACCACATCCCATATCAACACCTACTGTCCACTTACCCTCCTCCAGTCCCTTCCCCGCCCCATTCCCCGAAACAACCAGAGCCCTCTCCCCATCTGCAAACCCATCTACCCTTGCGTTCCATACGTCTTGCCAGGTGTCTGTGGCCTCTCCGTCAGGCTTAATAAAGTCTACGGGGACGATAAGGTCGCGGTCCTCTGGCTGGGTAATCTTGGCAAATTCGGCTCGTACCATTTTTTCATAGGTACGGCGGCCGAATGTGCGGGGGGGATCCAGGTTGGCAAGTTCCTCGACGACATTGTCAATGGCAGCAACGGCATCGCCTTGGCGGGCTTGCTCGATGGGGT
Source organism: Catunica adiposa (assembly GCA_001640685.1). Taxonomy (NCBI): domain Eukaryota; kingdom Fungi; phylum Ascomycota; class Sordariomycetes; order Microascales; family Ceratocystidaceae; genus Catunica; species Catunica adiposa. Next base: position 32,147 of record LXGU01000137.1, read on the forward strand.
ATTGGAGGGCCTTGAGGCTCATGACGACATTAGGGTTTTGGTATTCTAATGGAATCCCTGGGACGAGTCCACCGTGGACACCGACAAGCGGGGGAGTCCCGGGAGGCATGTTGATTTTCACCATGGCAGGAGTCGCCGATAAGAAGGCCAGGTGTGAAGGGAGGAGCGCAGATGCAAGTGCGCGTTCGGCGTGGTCACCGTGAGCAAAGTGTCCCTGTTCAAGACCATCGGCTTCATCTTGGTCAGAGCCAGGAGCCCAAAGGAAATTAGAAGACTGTGTACCGGAAGCAGTCCGGTTAACGTGCGCAAGAACTGTTTGGCCGGAGGGCGTTGTAGCGATGTATGAAGGTGATGCGAGGATCAAGCGGTCTTCGGTAGGCCCGCGGAGAACAGTAGCATTCTGAGCGATGGCGAAATCTAGGACCGCAATAGAATCGGAAGTTGCGCCGGGGCGAGCTGCAGGCAGGTTTCCGAGGAAGATGAGATGGTCGGTTTCTGAGTTGTAGGCGGCTTTGGCGAGAAGTCGGTCAAGTGGTCTGCGTTGGCCGTGAAGATCCCCAATGAAGATTAATCGGCGGTTATTGGTGGTTGTGGGGACCAAGGACTCCGGAAGGATAGTCATAAGTGGAGTGGCTCCGGGTCCGTGGAATGGGGGGTGGCGTGCCGTGTTGTAAAGCATGGGTGTGTCAGCAGAGACCGTGTCACCCAGGTTGACCATTGGATCATCGATTGCCTTGACCGAGCCAGTAGACGGTCGCAATAAGGCATTGTCGGAGTTGACCTGGGCAACGAAGATATCGGCAGAGGCCTCATCGTTGAAGAGTTGGGAGGTGGTGTAGAGCATAGTGGATAGAGTAGTGATAAGAACGACGGCAAGGGTACTCCGACGCCGGCGGTAGGTGGCCGGGAGACATTGTAGGACGGCGCTCATGTTGGTAGCCGGGAGTGGGTAAATATGATGAGACGGGGAATATCGGAGTAGGTTCAAAGTTTATATACAAGGTGTTGTATAAGCGATGATCAGTATGAAGCACGAGGAGACGAGCTCAACAGCTGGTAATTGTCTTCTAAGCTAATGAAACCTTGTCCAATAGTCGTTAGATGATGGTGAGAATCTATAAATCGAATGGGGGGGATGCAAAACTGCGAGGGATGTTTGAATATCGTGAAATGAAAATGGACGTAGAGAAATGACGTTGTGATGCAATAAAACACAAAATTAATGAAAATAGCTTCAATAATCGTCAAAGTGAAGAACGAGTAAATCCTAAAAACAAAACAAAACTCTTAATAAAAGCCACGAGAACTTAACATCAGTAATGTGGTCCTAGATGACGATGAATGCGGTGGCAATGATAATGAAGTAAACGAAGAAGAAGAAAGGGGATTTTTTTCAATTTTCGGTCGTGAAGTTCAAAGTGAAATTGAGATAATGAGGAAGGAACAAAGGCAGGAAGGATCAATTTGGTTCCTGTCAAAATTGGTTCAATTATTGTCCAAAATAGAAGGTGCATACGCAATACAAGAAACCCGGTGATGCGATATCGAGTATAAAAAGTTGCAATGTCTGTTATGGAAGATAGGAAATGGGTTTAGATTGTAATAAAAATGGCAAACAAGAGACATATAGTGATATCAGCCTGCGTATTGATATATAGGTCTTCCTGCCGGATACAGGGAATCTACTCCGAAAAGGACTGATCGATCGTTTTATTAGCGGATTTCGGGACAGCTAGGAATCAGCAGGTTTGATTATAATACCAATTTTGGCCAGATTTGGCAGTTGGTCGTGCCCTTCACTAAAGGATAAAAGAAGATAGATATCAAATAATAAGTTGACGAGTCAGTCCAGACTGATAAGTGTCGTATTGCGGGAGAGGATCGGTTATGCGATTAATACAAAATATGGATGACTTCTTCTATCAAGGTGAACAATTTAGTTTCTAGTTTAGCAATTAAAAGAAAACAACCCCAAAAATCAATCTCTTACTTAGATCCATATCCCCTCTCTACCCACAGTGTCTTCAATTCTCTCATTAGTGCCATATTCATATGGAGGAGAAACGCCTTGGCAATCACCACTGTCGATCGCACAAGCCCGCCGGAGACATATCCTAGTAATCACACACCAACCACACATCATCCATCCAGGAGGCTCTCCTCCACTGTAATCACTGACGCCCATTTTGTTTTGCAATATCTTGGCAGAAAGTCAAAAGGATCCTCCAGCCCCTACAACGACCGTGTGGACATAAATAAGCCTGTCTACCAAGCTTTCACAGTGTCTGTCTTGAGACGAGCGGCTTGCAGAATGGCCGATATTATGGTTGGACAAAAGTAATATGGAATGCCGGTAGGCCGACTTGGCTGGCGGGCAAGACAGATTTAGCAATTGCAATTTTCATAACAAGAGCTCTATATGGCATAAGCCATTGGAGACTTCGTCCTCATCTTCCTTGTCTCCACGTCTCGAACAGCAGCACAAGTTGTCACATCTGAAGGTGACGATTACGTATGCTCTGGGCCAGTGCGCATGGCAGGCAAAACAGCCGACGAATCACTTGAATTTTGCCTAGATTATTTGTTCAAATTATCAAGAATCTAGAAGATCGGCTGTTGGAATGGCAGTTGAAAGAGATCCAGAGTCTCCCTATATCTTGAATAGCTGTCGTCAGAAGTGGATATTCCCATGCTTGCTAGAAGTTGTAGCTTCCTTCTAATTAAGGGCTCTTAATCCAGAAGTTGCTCGTGTGCTAGAACTAGCCAGTATAAATAGCTATTCAAGAGAGTCACGCTCTGAAAGTTGATAAAGATCCTGTGTCTCTACGATTATTTGACATATGAATAGTGATCCGGATCAATCTCACTTCAATGGTTAATACTATATTTACTCTTATCAATCAATCGCTCTCCCGTCAACCTGTCAAACCTCAATCAGAAACTTCCTGACCACTAACACCTTAAAGGCCGCCCATTTTCTCACTATTTCCTCATTAAGTGGTCTTACCAGAAGATCACTATAACTTTTTCGCTTCTCTTTGGAGGAAACAGGGGATACGAAGTGACTTGTCGTGCAGCGAGTAAGGTGCCACACGGAAACATCATGAATTTTGTAGTACCACAGGAGTCTGAGCACAACCAAAGTAGGGTTACACCCTTACAGCATAACCCTGAAACGCCAAACCCCAACTACTTGGACCACCGTTTCTTATCAGCTTATCTCCCTCTTGCTATTCCTGGCATATTAGAGGGGCATGATTGAATGCCCAACCACAATATCATGAACCAAGTGACTCATGAAGTGCTAGAGAGTAGAAACCACCGATCAGAAAACAATGCACCAGTATCTTACCAAATGTGCCATGTGACGTATATATTGAGAAAAGACACCCCACCTCAAGATAAGAGAACTGAAGGGAAGCATAAACAATAACATTCAAAGATAGTCAAAGTCTTCTACCTCCCCCGTAGTTACCTTTCTCTTGCAACTGCCGCCGCCAGTATATAATCCTCTTTAAACCCTGTTTCCCCATTAGGGATTTCCCATTTTCCCCACTATTTCCACTACCTAGTACCACCTGGGAAGACGCCAACTGAATCATCAATTCGTGATTTCAGCTCGATACTAACCATCCCCTTTATCAACGACCTCTGTTGTTTTTTGACATCAGCACCATGTCCGATCAGGCCTCCGCTCCTGCAGCCCCCGCGGCTGACCCCGTCGCCACGGCTACTGCCGCTGTCGCCAACCTTGTTCTCGACGAGGAGACTGGTGAGCATGTCTCGAAGAATGAGCTGAAGAAGCGTATGGCGAAGCGCGAGAAGAAGAAGAAGGCTGAGGAACACAAGAAGAAGGCCGAGGCTGCCAAGGCGACTGAAGACCCGGCGAAGAAGAAGGCAGCTGAGGATGCTAAGAAGAATAAGGTTGTGGCGGTGGAGGAGACGCCGTTGGATCCCGATGCGATGTTTAAGCAGGGTTTCTTGGCGGAGGTGTTCAGCAATAGACCTATGAAGCCGGTGGTGACGCGGTTTCCCCCGGAGCCGAATGGATATTTGCATTTGGGACACGCTAAGGCTATTGCGATCAACTTTGGTTTCGCTAAGTACCATGGCGGCAAGACTGTAAGTTACAGTGAGTTCTGATAGAGAATGGCGGATCTTTTTACTGACTGATGCTCTTTTTTAGATTCTGCGGTATGACTAAATAAGCAACAAGATATGACTGATAGACTGGACTTTGAGGTATACTGACATATGAGCACAGCTTCGATGATACCAACCCTGATGCCGAAGAGGAGGTTTACTTTACTGCTATCAAAGAGATGATTGAGTGGCTTGGTGCGTTATCCGAACAAAATATACTTGAATTGCCAATTTGTATCCTAACTTAGTATTTGGGTATAGGTTTCCACCCCGCTGCTATCACCTACTCTTCGGACAACTTCGACAAGCTTTACGAGCTTGCTGAGAAGCTTATCGACCTCGGCAAAGCTTACGTCTGCCACTGCGACCCTGCTGCCATCAAAATCCAGCGCGGCGGTGAGAACGGCTCCATTCCCCGCACTCGTTGCGAGCATGCCGAGACCGACAAGGCCACCAACCTTGCCAAGTTCCGTGACATGCGCGACGGAAAGTACGCCCCGCAGACTGCCTTCTTGCGCATGAAGCAGGATATCACCAACCCTAGCCCTCAGATGTGGGATCTGGCCGCCTACCGTATCCCCAAGAACGAGACCCATCATGTGCGGACTGGGGATAAGTGGAAGATCTACCCCACTTACGACTTCACTCATTGCCTGTGTGATTCTTTCGAGAATATTACGCACTCGCTGTGCACAACTGAGTTCCTTCAGGCCCGCGAGAGTTACGAGTGGTTGAACAGCACCCTTGGTGTTTATGAGCCCCAGCAGAGAGAGTACGGTCGTCTGAACATTGCCGGTACCGTCATGAGCAAGAGAGCTCTGCGTACTCTGGTCGAGCAGAAGTACGTCCGTGACTGGGACGACCCGCGCCTGTACACTCTGATTGCTATCCGCCGTCGCGGTGTCCCCCCTGGTGCCATTCTTTCCTTCATCAACGAGCTCGGTGTCACCACCGCCAAGAGTGTCATTCAGATCGCCCGTTTCGAACAGGCCGTCCGCAAGTACCTTGAGACCACCGTCCCTAGACTCATGCTTGTTCTTGACCCCATCCCGCTGGTTATTGAAGATATTGGTGATCTTGAGGGCACCCTACTGGACCTTCCCTTCTCTCCCAAGGATCCCAAGATGGGCAGCCACCAAGTGCCACTGTCCAAGACTGTCTATATTGACCGCTCCGATTTCCGCGAGGAAGACAGCAAGGGCTACTTCCGTCTTGCTCCTGGCAAGACTGTTGGCCTCCTCCAGATTCCATTCCCCGTCAAGGCTGTCTCATATACCAAGGACCCCACCACTGGGCTCGTCAATGAGATCCGCGCCGTATTCGACCGCGAGGGCAAGAAGCCCAAGACGTACATCCAGTGGGTTGGCGAGGAGGCGCGCAAGGCGGAGGTGCGTATTTACAAGCAGCTTTTCAAGAGCGACGATCCTATGACGCTGAAGGAGGGATATCTGAGCGATATCAACGCCGATTCGGAGACCGTGTGGCCGAATGCATTGGTGGAGCAGGGTATTGACGAGGTACGGAAGCGGGCGCCGTGGCCGGCGACGGAGGGCGAGAAGAGGAAGGAGGGCGAGAAGGAGAGACCGGAGACTGTAAGATTCCAGGGGATGAGAGTGGCGTACTTTGCTTTGGATAAGGATACGACGGAGGAGAAGTTGGTGTTGAACCAGATTGTGTCCCTGAAGGAGGATTCCGGGAAATAGAGGGTTTAACACCCACTTGTGAACTAATAGGATATCCAAAAGTAAAATATTATAGTAATGATCTTGATTTTGGGTGATGATTATTTGATGCTTAAATGAAGATATAAAACAGGCTTTGATATACAGATAATGAACTAATGTACAATGGTCTTTTCCCCCCCATATTCATTCCCCCTTCTCACTTCTTCGATAGCCTCGCCTGCTCTTCAATAGCCCTCTGCCTTCTGTCAGCCATCTCCTTTGCATATCTCTCATTCTCCACCTCTCTCCAATCTCTCTCCTCCTTCTCATTCCCATCCGTCACCTTCGCGCCCGTCGCAAACGCCGGCGCTCCAGCATACAGCTGGTAATTCTTCCCCTGGTCGGCCTCCTGCATATGCTGGTAGGACACGGGCATGTTACCGCGGAAGCGCTTGCGCATGTCGACAAGGCCACGGCGGCATTCACCGAAGCCGCGTTTGAGTTGGAGGCATTCGGCGGGGAGGGTGTGGACGAGGGGTTCGCGGAGGCAGTCGGCGGCGGAGTTGCGGGAGCGCATGACGCAGTCGGATTGTTGGAGGCAGGCGGCGAGGGCGTCGCCTAGGGGGTGGTCAGCGGGGGAAGGTTGAATATGGGAGATGGGGGGCGGATGGCTTACGAAGTTCACGGCAGGAGTTTGGCATGATGGTAGTTAGCGGTGGGTTGTGGAGGTATTACGGGAGTCACTTGGTGCAGTTATTATGGTAGATTGGAACCTGTGTATGAATGCAATAATGGCTGCAAAAATAGTAAAATGTCGTGATTATATAGCTAATACCATCATCGTCATACCACACAATTCGCCGGCATCCTAACCGAACCTGGAGTTTGTCAGACGTCAAACGGCTAAACCTCGGGTATCTGAATATATTGTCCCTTTATCTTATCAAACATCTTATATCCCTGTAGCTGCATTAAGCACTCTGAATTTTGATTGGCGGCGCATTCGAGCTTCATGCTGACGTCAGACGCGGCGAATTGATTTGTTCAGGGCGATGACTTTCATGTGATTTTGGGCATCATTACATGTATAGCTTAATGTAAGGCTGCTTTTTTTCTGTTTTCGATGCAATTGTCATTGGCTACGGGTCACTTTAAGAAACAGAAATCCCGTGACTTTTGTGGTGGCCCTTCTGCATTTGGCGAGGCGCATTATTTTACTTGTTGTTTTGGCAAGAACATAAAACACAGCTCCAGTTTTATTTCTTTGACATTTGACTTAGTTTCACGGCATCTTGATTGCTTGGACCTTTCTTCCTTTTATATCTATCAAATCCCCATTTGACCTTTATCCTCATTAACGGTTCTTGGGTGACACTATCTGATTTATCTACAGATCCTCGCCTTATTTCACCTATATATACCAGCCCAACACCAGTCAATTTACCATCCTCTCGCTTACTATCGTGAGACACCTTCTTTTGATTCGTCACTTCATTTTTATATATATATACACTTGACAATCCAAGTTAAGCCTCCTACAACACGGGTTGTGTGGCCAAGGCTTTAACTACAGTCAATTTCAACCCTGGCCAGTGCTTATTTCCTTAACAACTGCTGCTGAGAGGCCATTGGCATATCCCTACGAACGGACTGGGGGTTTCTTGGAGCGTGCTTAAAGCACAATTTCGAGCGCGCTTGACTTAAAGTATCGTCAGCTGCCGGTTTAGCGGACGAGAAGAGTTCCTTCTTTCCTGTTTGGTTGCCGATTGAGCTGGAGTTGTGAGACTACTGGCGAGCTTGGTGTATTTTTGTGTTCTTATATTGCTTTCTCACACTCTTTTATCTTGACTTTATCTTGTTCTTCTTCTTCTTTTTTTTTTTTTTTTACTTCTGTTTCTTTTGTTTCCACTATCAGATTGAACGTTATATTGGTTGCCCATCATGCCGATGCCCTTTGTCGGCCGTCTCAACCCGTAAGTATTTTCACAGCAAGAACTGCATGGTATTACCAAGGTCCATCCTACTTACAGCTCATTAAATAGTACGGAGTATTTTGCTCTCATAATTTCCTTCGCCCTAGTTGGATTTGAAGCCATAATTCGCATTCTCACACTCGCTCTTCGTAAGTTTTTCTTTGGTTCGCTTCTTTGGCATGTGACAGCCACTAATTTGGATACTTTTGCCATCTCGTATAGCCACTTCCCTGCTTTCGTTCTTCTACGGAGCCTCTCGTCGACTCTTCAACCGTTACGGTACCCAACTCAATACCACCAATGGAACCACTGATTCTTTCACCGATGAAACCTCGGCTTTCCCATCGTTAACCTTGACCGACTCCAACACTGAGACGGCGCCGCTCCATCCGTCTTCTGTTCGCGATGCTTCTGACTTTGTTGATCTCTGCCGTCTCCACGGCTACACTGCTGAAGAGCACGTCGTGCAAACCAAGGATGGTTACCTTCTGGGCCTTCATCGACTGGCGTGGAAAAAGGGCGAAGAGGGACTCCGTGTCAATGATGGCCCCGAATCTCTTCGTAAGCGCGTTGTCTACCTCCACCACGGACTGATGATGAATTCCGAAATCTGGGTTTGCCAGACTGATGCTCGCCGTTCGTTGCCTTTCCGTTTGGTGGAGCGCGGCTTTGATGTCTGGCTTGGAAATAACCGTGGAAACAAGTACAGCAAGAAGAGCACCGCCTACGCCCCCACTAACCCTGCTTTCTGGAACTTCTCCATCGATGAATTTGCACTCTACGATATCCCTGATAGCATTGCATATGTTCTGAGTGCTACTTCGCAGCCTTCGCTTTCGTACATTGGATTCTCACAGGGGACTGCTCAGGCCTTCGCCGCTCTGTCTATTCACCCGCAACTTAACAACCAAATCAATGTTTTTATTGCTCTAGCTCCTGCCATGTCACCCGCTGGTCTACATAACGGTGTGGTTGATGCACTTATGAAGGCGTCACCTCAAGTTTTGTTCCTGCTGTTTGGCCGGCGGTCTATCTTGGGCTCGGCCACCCTCTGGCAATCGGTCCTGTATCCCCCCATCTTTGTCCGCTTGATTGATATGGGCTTGTCCTTCCTGTTCAACTGGAAAACTAAGAACATTTCAGGCTCTCAGAAGCTGGCTGCATACCCTCATCTATACAGTTATACCAGTACAAAATCCGTCGTCCACTGGTTCCAGATCATCCGCAACAAGACCTTCCAAATGTTCGATGACGACGTTGTCCAACTTGCCGGCTTCCAACGCTCTGCCTCCAAGTACACCCGTGTTGCCCGTTACCCTACTCGGAACATCAAGACTCCTGTAGCCCTGGTGTACGGTGGATCTGATTCTCTTGTCGATATCAAGGTGATGCTGCGCGAGCTCCCCGATCGCACTATTGCTACAGAGGTGCCGCACTACGAGCATCTGGACTTCCTTTGGGCTGATGATGTGGACCAGCAGGTGTTTTCTCATGTCTTTGATGCCCTAGAGGCGTTTACGAGCCCCGGACCGGGCAAGGGGGAGTTTGAAAAGTACCGTAGGGCGAGACAGGCGAGTATGAGCAAGGCTAATGAGGTGAGGAAGAGAGCTGGAAGCTCGAGGGCGGTTCTTAATGGAAAGTAGAATGTGTGAGGAGTTTGGTGTTACATTATAGTTGCTTGTTTCCTTTGTCAATAGACAGTATCGTGAAGTCAGTATTCTTGGGTCATTATATATACACTAAATTATCTTATAGCATTACCAAACCTTTCCTATTTTAACGTGCCTGTATCTATCTATTTCTTCCCCTTTCCTCCTTTGCTTCCACCTTTACCCTTTCCACCACCACTACCACTGCCTCCCTTTCCTCCACTGGATGCCCCTCCACTCAACATCACCCTCACCTTGCCCACCGGCACAACATTAACCACCTCTTCGGGCCTCAACTCCCCGATCAACTCCATCTCCCTCGGCCAAACCCTCTCCGTATCCTGGGCCCCAGGATCCAGCGCCCCCTTCACCTTCCCTGCTCCCTTCCACCTTTCCAAAATCTCCTTGACCGCCTTTCCCTTCTTGACAGCTCCCGGCTGCAACTTGACCTTATACTTGATCTTGTTCATCGCACTCCACGGTGCTGCCACTGGGACAATTTCGAGAATCTCATCGCCGACCGCGGGTGTCCCCACAAGCACATCTACCTTCCCTGCAATCTCGAAATCCTCCTCTTCTTCCTCTTCCCCTTCTTGTCCCGCAGCCTGCCTCTTCTCCTCGTGCTGCGCAATCGCTCTCTGGTGCCGTTCGTGCTGCGCTTTCCGTCTAGCTGCAGCTGCAGCGACCTCGGCCGCGCGTGCCTCCTTGGCAGCGTTCTCAGCAGCAATCTTGGCGGTGTGGGCGGCGAGGCCGAGGGCAGCAGTTGCCGCGGCGCGGTCTTCGTCGTCTTGGTGTTTGTATTTGGTGGCGATTTTCTTGAGTTTCGCTTTCTGGCCGCGTTTGCGTGGGTTGTGTTGGGGGATGTTGGCCGTTTGCGCGGTCGAAGTAGTAGAGGGGGCGATGGAGGTGAGATCATCGTTATCATCATTGTCGGAGTTGGAATCCTCCGGTGAGTTTTCCTGGGGCTCCGAAGGTGAGGGGTCGGTGGGTTTGGCATCTTCCTTATCAACAGCTTCATGGGCGACTTCGGCCTCCGGCTCCGGCTCGGGAACGGGCTCTGATTCGACCTCTGGTGCATTTTCGACAGGTTGCTTCTTCTCCTTCTTCTCCAAGGGCGAATATACCCTATGTTTCGAGTGGCTTTTAGCCGCACTTGACAAACTCACTCTAAACATCACACCAAAGCCCACCAATAACTGCGGCGGCGCCAAAAATTCCTTCTCCCCCTTTACCGAAAACTGGCCCACAGGCAGATAATCGCCCGCTCCACTCTTCTTCGTTACGCTCTCCGCCTTCACCCACCACGCACCCATCCCGGCCTTCGAGTCCCACGCATCTGACGAAACAATCGCCAAAGTCCCCGCCTGCGCCAACGTCGACGGCGGAATCGGGGCATCCGGGGTAGCATGGTCGTTCTTTACAACAACGCAGCAAGCACCAGGGATATCTGCGGACAGCCAGACATCGCCACGCTTGAGATGCTTTGTGTACAGCATCTCAGATTGGGTGGAGTCCTTGCTGCCGAGGACTAGGTAGCCATCGGATGACACGAACCAAAAGAACTTTTCGAACCAGAAGGGGACACGCAGATGGGTGAGAGTCGGCTTTTCATTCTTAAGGTTACGGCGCAGATCAGCCTTAATTTTGACTTCGGCGTTGCGGAGAGCAAGGATGGATTGTTCGGCAGTCTTGTTTTGCTTCTCAGTGGCAGTGCGCTTTTGATCGTAGTATTCGCGAGCGTTGCTCCAGGGAGAGAGCTTAAGATTGATATCGACAGTGAGGCGAGTGTCTTGGGGCTTCCCTTGAGGCTTCTTGTCGTTATTCTTGGTCTTTTTACGCCTTGCGGCAGATTCAGCCTCGGATTCGGATTCGGAGTCGGAGACAGAGGAAGCGGTTTCATTGCCTTCATCTTGTTCGGAGTCGGCTTCAGCGACCTCTTCGCTGAGGAGCATTTGGACGACATTATCGGCGAGCTTCAGGGGTAGCTTGATGACTTGGGCAACAGCGTTCCCTTGTTGTTGCTCACGCTCGATTAGCTTTCCGATATCCTCCCAGTCCATGCCTTGGTTCACCAAGTCGTTGACTGCCTCCATGGCTTCCTGGACCCGCTCCATGTTTGCTTGGATAGCCGCGGCCTTCCGTTGATTCAATGTGGCGACACTGGCAAGACCCTCGAGTCTCTTGGCTTGGTCTTGCTTAGCGGCGTCGAGTTTACGTTGAGCGTTGGCTTCGCGCTCATTGAGTCTGGATTCAAGTTTCTGCCCCTCGATCGACGAGAAGAAGTCATCAACTGTTTTGTTAAATCCATCGATCTCTACAATCGTGACATTTTCATTGTTCGTAAACTTGTGGGGCAAGAATGGATGGAAGTCATCATACAATAACACTTCCTTCGTCGTAGCCTCCGCGGCCTCAGAGTCACCCTCCATGGGTTTGACAATGCGGATCTGCTTCTTCGCAATAATGAACCCCGTCGCCTTTTCCCTCGCCGTAATTTCTGCAATGATCTCCAATCCCTTCTCCAACGCCTTATGTAACTCTAGCAATAACGCCTCCGACTCATGAATTGCATCCACCGGGGCCAACGTATCGAAGCCACTAACCGCCAAAGCATGCTCAATCAACATTGGTGGCAACTCCGGCAACGAAGTAGCCAATGCCTTCCGTAGATCATCCCCAGGCTTGCTTTTCTTGTTCTTACTGGCAGCTATGGCCTTTGTAGTATCACGTGCCTTGTCAATGTGAATTTTGAGCGCCTCTTTTACGCGTGCGGGAGTGAAGGGAGGAATCCCATTATAGTGTTGGCGGTTGTCGAGGCGGTAGAGGAGGCCACGGCGTTGGGGTTCTTGGTTTTCGCCTTCTGAGACATTGCGTTGGAGAGCGAGGATTTTGAGGTCGGCATCAGTAAGAATGATGTTTCCGCTCTAAGAACAATGTTAGATACCAATATATTAAGATCATTTGGAGATCATGAAGGTACTTACGGCAAAAAACTCAAGGAAGAGACGATATTGACCGTCACTGAATTTGAATTCCAATACACGGTCAGATCCAACTTGAGCTACCGAAGTCACTCTCCTCGTTTTCAAAAACTTCCTCAGCTGTGCAAAAAAGGCCGATGGCTCATGCGCTGTGGTCCTGGCAAACTCTGTCACATGGCACCGGAAGCCCGTGTCAATGACCAATTGCTTCTTGTTATCGGGCTTCGCAAGCTTGAACAAGAAGATCTTGGAAGACAAGTCATAGATGTTGGATACTCGCAAAGACACAAGAGCCTCATTGAGCTCGTGGGCGATCACCTAATAAGGGTTAGCGGGTTGACCTTTGATGGGTTGTCTCCGGGCGGGCGGGGCCTGCCAGGGCGGGGCGAACGGACCTTGACATCGAGGGATGAGAAGCGCTGCTTCATTTTGAATGACCCCTTGTGACTGATTGGTGTATATAGGCTATCGGCCTATTGTATGGTTTGAAGCTATCTGAAGCTTCGTCAAGTTGCGGACGCGGCTCACGATGAAGCTTCATTTAGCGATGACTGGGTTTTGATAAATGGCATCAACATATATCTGGATAGCGGGGGAATTGCGGGGCAGAGACTCAAATGGGAAGGGCGTAAGAGCGGAAAGCGGGGTGTGGGGCACATGGAATGATGATATCATAGTGTATCATTGAGACCCTAATTCTCTGTTTTCTGATTTAGATAGGGTTAGTATGTCAACTTGTAAATACTCAAAAACATGGTTTATTTGGGGGTCAAACAATAGAATCCCTCCATACTTTCGTTGTGACGTTTGTCATGCTAAAAAATCACAAAATGACACATTCCTTCTAGAAAATTCATGTTTTCATCATCAAATTTCTTTGCATCCGATCCTTTATCACCAACTACAACTCAATGCTCTAGATTTTCAACGTCTCATTGAGATCACTGTAATCCATCTACAACTATGCAATGTATTTCGGATTCCTCTAATTGGTCCGCTATCAGAAACAGCTTCCTCGGGCTTTAGGAACCTTCCTGAATTGGTTTGGTTCCAGGCACGGACTATTGATATGATGTGAGGTGCAGGGAGGGAAGAACAACTAAGGTGGGGGGTGACAGAGAAGGGAGGAAGAAAGCTTGTTTCCTGCCAAGAATTCTTATTCTTATTGACCGTCCCTGGTTAATTGTTATATAATGGCGGGGTTAGAGTTAGTGAGATTTTGATAACGATATCACGATTGTTAATTATAGTCATGAAGTACTTTGCTCTTGCTTGATTAGAGGATTGTTTTCTTATCTTCGTGAATGCAAGGAAGGAGCTACAGAGCACGTGTGTATCTTCGAGGAATAGCAGCTGCCGTTTTGGGGAAGCGAGGACTCGAGGGACTGCCCTAGTGACAAAAATTGGCTAATCAATAAAAGTCCCTGGTGCTGGTGATGAAGTCCGGATTTTAGATGGACGAAAGTATAACTAATACTTATCCTGTGTTACGAATTGGGAGTTTTGTGGTTGTTTCTGTCACCGAGAAGTACGCAGGGTTTTGTACAACTAAGACATGTGGCTATCGCTTATTCGGCTGGGTTGACCACACAAAAGCTCTGGTTCGTACATGTGTATGCTGGGCGATCTGGTCGTCTTGCAGCTAGTCCATTCATGACATAGTTCTCTCTATACTGGATAAAGTTGCTGATATTGAGGATCTTTTGCGAGGGCCCCCTGCCTGATGCACAATATAGCTTCTGGGAATGGAAGGAAGATAGCTAGATCATGCATACAACTTGGACGAATCAGATAACAAGGAAAGGCCATTAGCAGTGAGAATGAGAGAAATATGGCCTAATTATGATATATGAACTCGGGCGCTTTAGGGCGTAGACTGTAAACAGAATGGCCAGTAGGATGGATGGTTTTCGTGGAGGAAGACCGTGAGCTTAGTTACAGTGGGATCAGGGACATGCAGGACGACGCTGTTCCGGATTTCTATGGCCCACTTTATTCTGATAACATCTTCACTATCTGGGCTGACTCTACGGATCAAGCGGCCGTTCCAGCAAACTTTTTGTTGGAGAGAATAATATTATATAAACCCTGCGGGGAGCCTTTCATTCCTCCGTTAATCCCCATTGCTTCTTCTCACCTTCACTCCTTAGCTCCAACCCGCTATAATGGTCCTCCGTACTACCATTGCCTCTCTGGCTACTGCCAGTCTTACTGCGGCGGCCTTCCCGCCCAATGCCCGTCGTACCGTTGACACGACCTACCCCTACACCGGCCCTGAAATCCCCGTTGGTGACTGGGTTAACAACGGCCCTAATGACAACGGCAAAGGCTACCCTCGTCTCGTTGAGCCCCCGGCCGTCGCCCCGTCCACTGACAACCCCACCAACAACATCAATGTCATTTCCCTGTCTTACCTTCCTGATGGCATGAACATTCATTTCCAAACTCCCTTTGGTCTTGGTGAGAACCCGTCTATTAAGTGGGGTGTCAACCCCCGCAAGCTGACCAAGACCGCTACCGGTACTACGGACACTTACGACCGGACGCCTTCTTGCGGTGAAATTACGGCCATTACCCAGTGCTCCCAGTTCTACCACAATGTCCAGCTCACCGGACTCGCCCCCGGCACCACCTACTACTACCAGATTCCCTCCGCCAATGGAACCACTGCCTCCGAAGTCCTGTCCTTCAGCACTGCGTTGGCCGCTGGTACCTCCAAGTCCTTCACCGTTGG
Source organism: Catunica adiposa (assembly GCA_001640685.1). Lineage (NCBI taxonomy): Eukaryota > Fungi > Ascomycota > Sordariomycetes > Microascales > Ceratocystidaceae > Catunica > Catunica adiposa. The sequence goes on from LXGU01000137.1 coordinate 47,291, forward strand.
TATTGTCAACGACATGGGATACACCAACGCCCAGGGCACCTTTGACCACCTGTCAGCTGCTGTCTCTGAGGGTGCGGCGTTCCTTTGGCACGGTGGTGATATCTCGTATGCTGATGATTGGTACTCGGGTATTCTCCCTTGCGAGGACTCGTGGCCCGTCTGCTACGCGGGTGCGGACACCCGATTGCCCGAGGGTGACTTCCCCGAGGATTACCACAACCCGCTGCCGGAGGGTGAGATTCCTACCCAGGGCTCGCCCCGGGGTGGTGATATGAGTGTTTTGTATGAGAGCAACTGGGATTTGTGGCAGCAGTGGATGAGCCCCATGACTAGCAAGATCCCCCACATGGTGATGCCGGGTAATCATGAGGCGTCATGTGCGGAGTTTGATGGCCAGGGCAACATCTTGACTGCGTACTTGAACAACAACGAGAAGAACGGGACCGCGGATAAGAAGGAACTGACCTACTTCAGCTGCCCTCCGTCGCAACGGTAAGTTCGCGGTTCAACAAATAATATTATACAAACTGATACTGACTTAAATTTAGCAACTTCACTGCGTTCTCTAATCGTTTCCGTATGCCTGGTCCCGAGACCAACGGTGTTGGTAACTTTTGGTACTCTTTCGATTACGGCCTGGCCCACTTCATTTCCCTCTCTGGTGAAACAGACTTCGTCAATTCGCCTTCGTGGCCCTTCCTTCGCGACAATAAGGGTGTTCCGGGGACTCCCCAGCCTTCTAAGACCTTCATCAACGATGCGGGTCCCTTTGGAACCATCGATGGCAACAAGTACACTAGCAACGAGGCCTACCAGCAAATCCAGTGGCTCAAGGACGACCTTGCTAAGGTCGACCGGACCAAGACGCCGTGGGTGTTTGCCATGAGCCATCGCCCTATGTACTCGACTGAGACTGCTAAGTACCAGAAGTATGTCCGTGATGCTTTTGAGGATATCCTGCTGGAAGCTGGTGTCGATGCTTACCTTGCGGGACACATTCACTGGTATGAGCGTTTGCTGCCCATGGGCAGAGGCCAAGTTGACCAGGGCTCGGTTGTTGACAACGGGACTTACCTGACCAACCCGGGAACTTCAATGACCCACCTGATCAACGGCATGGCTGGTAACCTTGAGAGCCACAGCACTCGGGGTGATAATGAGCCTATCCAGCCCTACACTCAGCATCTCGATACTGAACACTACGGCTTCAACAAGCTGACCGTTTTTAACGAGAGCGTTGTCACTTTTGAATTCATCCGCGGTGATGGTGAAGCCCCCAATGACGCCGTCACCATTATCAAGAAGGGATCCTCTTCCGACCCCACCAGCTCCAGCAGCTCCGGTGGCTCCAGCAGCTCCGGAAGCAGTGGTGATGGTGGTGATGGCGGTGATGGCGGTGATGGCGGTGACGGCGGTTGGGGCGGCTGGGGCGGCTGGGGTGAAGACAAAGCTCCCATTGACATGGAAACCGGCTTCCCCAACTCCTCCCTCCCCCTCCTCGTTAACGTCACCACCGTCACCGAGGTTCTCACCGCCCTCACTACCGTGTGCCCCTCACCGACCACCCTGACGCACGGCTCCTCCACCTACACTGTGACCGCGCCGACTACCCTCACCATCACCGACTGCCCCTGCACTGTGGTCAAGACCCACACTCACTACCCTTCGGTCACCGCTACTGGTGCGACTGGATCGGGCCTTCACACTCATCAGCCGCATGCTAGCTTCGGGGTGAACGGGACTTTGCATACTGTTGGGCCGGCGGAGACCCTTTCGGCTCACTTGAGTGCTGCAGGCACTGGGTCGGTTGGTGTCAGTAAGACGGCTGCGGGGACTGCGCCGGTTGCTACGGTGCCTATTACCGCTGGGGCTGTGAAGGTTGCTGGCGTTCCTGTTATGATGGGTGCTGCTGTTGCCTTGGTGATGTTGATTTAATCTGGTGATATAGTGTTAGGGATTACGGGACTGATGATAATGATGATGTGATGAAATTGAGTATGAAGGAAAAAAGGGATATTGTAGTATGAATAAAAAACAATGCATATAATACTGAAAAGCACATCAAGGATACTGTGAAGTGAATCGATAAAGTAGAATCAATAAAGTAAAATCAATGTCATTAACAAGATGGTTTATCAGGGTATGATGCCAAAAAGAAAAAAAAGCAAACACAAAAAGAAAATACTATATACACCCTATTCCACTTCATCTACCCAGACTCTGGAAACTCCGGCTTCTGTCCATAAATCACATGCATCGTCATTCCCAATCTCAGCTCCTCTTCCCCATAACACTTCCTCACCTGCACCAAAAATAACTCCACCTGCTCCCTCGTCCACCCCAACCCTCTCGTTAACGGCCCTAACGCCGTTGCCTGCACACTCTCCATAAACAAACCCTGCCACAACACACCGTCTGCTCCTGCCCATCCACCAATCGGCACATGGAAGATACGCTCCGTTACATTGGTGAACCCAGCGGTTTCAAGGGCGGAGGCTAGGCGGCCCTCAGTAACCATGTGGACGGACACACCGAGAGCTTGGAGACCGTCACGGACCAGTCGCCAGTACTGGCCAACGGGAGTGCTGGAGATATCGAGATTGGGGTCAATGGAGTAGGGAATATAGTCGAGTTCGTGGAGTTCGACCCAACCGCCAGGGCTGATATTGCTATGGACAGTGTTAGAATGGGCTCATGTGATACAAGATAGACAAGGTATAAGCTTACTTATAAGAGTTCTCGAGGATTCGGGGCCAGTTGCGGATAGCAAGGGCCGCATGGCGGGCATGAATTAAATCAAAGTGAGTAGAGTAGAACCAACCACCTTCGACATCGTCAACCATGAAGCGGACATTGGGAGGGACCCAGTTTGGCTGGATTGGAGAAAGGTCGACACCTTTGACCATGGCCGAAGGATACATATCAGCCACTAAGACATTAATTAGTATATCAGGTCTCGTATCATGTTATCTCAAATCAACTGACTTACTCTCAATGGCCCATTGGCCAGTTCCAGTACCAAGATCCAGGATTCGTTGCGGCGTCTCGACGATGGGAGCAAAGTGAAGATGACTTTCGAACAACCGTCCCACCAAATCATGTCTCATGCCTTCATTCTCTTGCTCTTCAGCATCGTTGGGGAAATTATAAGTGCCTTCCTTAAACCAGTGATATCTCCGTCCATTCTCATACACATAAGCATGCGATCCCTGCCGAATCGACGTTGACGCCGCCGAAACCATCTCAACATCATTATATGCCTCGTGCTGATAAGCCTCATCATCCTCATAAAACTCATACTGCGCTCCGTGCCCTAGATACTCACCACCATCCCCATGAACCGTACCACCATCCGACCTCCCATCCGGAATCGCCGTATCCGTCGTCCGCGTGCTCGGTGCATAAGACCCCGACCCCGACCCCGCATACTGCGACCCCTCCGCACTCCCCGCCCTCCCGGGCGTCGCCAAATAACTTAGAAACCCGCCATCACCATGTCCCGACGGATCCGAATGCGATGTCGTCGGCACCTCGCCAAAACTCGCATCCACGTCAATCTGCGGTGGCACGGGGTCATCGACCGACGAGCGTCGCCGGCTGTGTGCGGAATTTCGTTGTGTGGATGATGAGGAGCGGGCGGCGAGCCGTTGGAGGAGAGGGAGACGCATGAGGCGGGCACGGGAGGACGAGGGATCTTTTGTGATACCAGAGGGGCCACGGGTGTCCGAGGACATTTTAGGGGTGCCGGGAGTGCTAGGGGCAGGAGTTGTCGTGGAGGTTGATGACGAAAAGGCAGTGCGGAGGGAAGAGATGGAGGGGGATTTGTGTGGGGCACGGGGAGGAGGGTTGGGGGAGGGAGAGCGGGATGAGGAATGACCGGTGGGAGAGGCCAAGTTGTTGGAGTAATAGTTTGGTTGCAGGTGAGTAGATGTGGAGAATGATCTTGTCGAGTTGGCGGTGGTGGGGCGGGAGTTGGGGTGTGTTAGTTGGTGAATGTGCATGGTATGATATAGAGAGCGATATAGAGAGCGCGTGAACGATAGAGCATCCCCAGACCGGAAGTTTGGGGTGCAGAGTGTGGTATAGACGGTATATAGAGGTTGGAGAGCTCCGCAGAATATTGGGGGCGGAAAATGGCGGGCTATCTGGAGAGAAAAGAAGGAAATTTTGACAGCAGGAGGTGATGCGATTTGACGTAGATTGTGTGACGAAATGGCTTGTGATGTCTTAGTACTGAAAAATCCTGGTGGAAATGTTGGGGCCAGTATATCTAGTCGATGATTGGGCAACGTGGGGTCGAGGTATCGAGTCGTGGAAATAAGTGACAGTAGTCGTTAGTGGTAGAAGCCTGAGAATGCGTAGCTCCTGGTCTGGAAATTGTGATAGCTTGTTGGATGTGAAGCTATCAAAGCTGAGTAATTAACGGCGCTATTGAAAATAGAAACACAGGTTTCCATGAAAGTATCTCTGTGGTTAGAAACTTAAGGGGATGCGACTATGGCGGTTTGTAAGCTACCGATCAGTTAGGTAAATGGAAATTCAAGTGACAAAGTAGACAGAAACAAACTGAAATAAGAGACAAAGAGAGAAAAGAATCAACTCCGTCTGTGTTACTAACGAAAAAAAAAAAAAAAAGGGAAAAATAACGAAAACTACTTGTTCTTCCGGTTATGGTTGTCAAAATACAGTTTAATCAAGAATTAAAGAAAGAAATAAGACAAAAGGACGCCTTTATTGTTTTATTCAAATCTGGCAATTACAGCACACAGCGACGGATTGGAACTTGCTATTTGATTTGCCTTCTGCATCGTCGTTACGTCTCGCTTCAGAACCTTCGCTTCTCAGCCTACGTAGCCAATTGCAGCAATAGTGTCGAAGGTTGCAGGATAAGGGAAAGTAAAGTGGGCATCAATTGCAACTACAGAGTGGACAAGTCCAGGGAAACGACCCTATTGGTTCTCTCTATAAAATGCAAGTTTCTGATGTGTGATGTGTTCTTCAGGGCATGTTATCTATTTCGGGCGATGATACAGTTGAAACATAGCTTCCTTATTCACCGGGGCCTGTGATTATAATGCAATCATACATAATTCGGGTTCCTTCAAGGCTGCCAAGCTTTGGTCACTTGTCATAGCCTCTCACATGGAGGAGCCATGTATTTATATATACATTCATATGAGAAAAAAATTAACCGTTGGCACACGTCCGATCGGCTCATTTCCTTGGCCACCATCTTACAGCTCATACATGTCCCGCATATCATTAAAAAAAAGGAAAGAGAACCATGCACTGCGACTCGAGCTGCAAAAGGATCGACAAGAGTAACAAAAGGTGCAAAGGGTGGCAGTAGGTGAGGAGGATCCCATGAAGGAACGAAACATGGGATTGAGGGAACGGGGTAGGAGCGGTATATAGGTGTTCCATTTATATTCGTAAACTTATATATGATGACTTGGACTTTGTCGGCAACCAAGGCTTCGAGCATGTGATGATACAGACTTGGTGAATGGGAAATTTCGGGTCACTTTTCTGCGGTGCGGCAGTCAGGGCATGTGATGAGACAAACTGGCACGAACCGGTATTCAAGGATCACAAGAGTAGAATGTGCGGGGCACTATGGCGTTTTATTCTACAAGACACATGTGGGTTATGAAATGAGAAATCAAGCCGTACTTTGATGTAAGTACAAGTATATATGCAAGCAGAGGTCTGTTGCCTTAAGCAGGCCCAACTAGTGATAAGAAACCGCAGTTTTTGGTAGTTGAATCAAAATATATGCCGACGAGAATGTGACTCGTCACTATTACTTACAGAAGCCGAGATGTAACGGTGACCTTTAGATCGTCCATGAATTCGCCGAATACAATTAGCCAAAAAAAATATATCATTAGCTAAGTCAATGTTAAGTCAATGTGTCTCTCCAAATCCCGAATCGTGCCTTAGTGTCTTCTCCAACAGAGAACCCGTAAACATACAAAAGCAACCATAACACGATCGGCAAAAGCAACTACCCGAGCACACACTCAGACAGCTCTGCTTACACTGCTTACACTACTTACATCTATCTTTCCACCAAATGCGGTGCTTGATCTTGCATATCACCCCCAAATCGAAACTCTGATGCAATATGAAAAGTCGTTATGCCACATAGCTGGTGGCGCCTATTCGTTGTGTTGTAATATGCACAGCACGCACTCAACTACCGCAAAAGTAACCATAGCTGGGCGTCATGCTTCGGCACTGCAGCGGGTTTCTAGAATCTCTCCCGTGGGAATTATTCCTTATCTTAATGTGGGGATTTTCATTCGAGGTAGCGAACACGTTTTCTTATTTTCTTTTGTTCGTTGATTTTCAAGAATGTGTATAGTATTCAATTCTGCAGTTGTGGGTTAGTGTACCTATAATTCTTGGCGTCGTTCTACAAATAATCCGTCCGCTTTGTGGATACCTTAGCAGGCTGGGAGATTAGTGATACCAAACTCGCTCTTTTGTTCATAATGGGTTTAGGACAATGATCGTTTTCCATGGCTCATTGTGGGATAAATGGGAAGCCAAAGACATCATGTATTTGAGTAATGTAGACAAGGGGGGGCTGGGGAAGGGATATAGGATGCACCTGGGTGTATGGATTGTAAAAATGGATTAGGAGGCAGCCCTGACAGGAAAGCCCAGCAGTTTAACAGAGAAAGGAGGACGAATAGTTGATAGGAGAAAAAGGTAGTTCCGCCAAATTTCAAATTATAATCTCCTAGAGAGAAATCTTACCGAATCTCATCTTTGCCTTGTCTCTTGTATAAGTGATGGTTCTAGGCCAGCACACAGCTTCCTTAAAAGTTAGCCCTCCACAATCAAGAGACCACTCCTCAAATCCCACCATAGCCCAGTCCTCGTCTCACCTCCTCGCCTCTACTACGACCGGCATCGGCAACCAAATAATCCGATCACTACACCTAATCTAAACGAAACGAACTTCTTCCTTTTTTTTTTTTTACAAGCACTACATCCCGCCACTATTCTACGTCTTCGCCTATTCACACAAACACATGAATCCATATATTAGATAGTGATATGCGACATGAAGCACATCGTCGGACAGCGTCACAATCGGTTCAACGGCGAGATATACCAAAAAATACCGGAATAATCCGATGTCTTTGACAGTACCATAGCACCCATCAGCCACAAAGCACAAAGACCTAGCAGCCTGTTGATTCGGCAGATGGCGGTTGACACGCCTTGACATGGTTTCTGGCCGTGAGGTCAACCGTAGGAGTAGGAGGATCATGCTCTTAACCGATGTCATTGCATTGTCTTTTGTTTCCTCAACTGAAATCTGTCAAAAAAAAAATGTTACTTCACCGCTTCATAATACGCCCAATTAGATAGCCTCAGCCCCCAAAACGATCAAGTTACTTGTTCAGCTTGATATTGATCCTCAGCCACCTTCCAAGTTCTGCGCTCTCCTCCTGGATGTCCGCATGTCAACTAGCACCTTCCCTATCCAAGCCACTTCGTGCCAGCATTCAAATTAGTCTACGGACGACTAGTCTTCCCAGATCCCCCAAAGGATGGCTAGAAACCTTCCATTCCCCATTCTATTTCCCTCCCTACCATCATACAAGGTCCCGTATCCACATACAAACTCCGCCCAACCCTAAATTACAGATTAGCGGCGTAGATATCTTTAGACAACGTCGATTCGTACTCAGTATCAAAGGAAAATGAAAAGGAAAGGAAAGGAAAGGAAAGGAAAGGAAAGGAAAGGAAAGGAAAGGAAAGGGATCTGGTTAGCATTATTGGCCTCATTGGAATGTTCGCTTGAAGCCGAAAGTTCGACACTAACCCCTCGGCTTCTACGTGATACTTTGAGCTGACTAGTTAGTCCCCACCTAACAAACATCCTATCCCCCGCTGTCCCGGATGTCCCGTGCCGCCACTAGTCGGAGCTTTGACGTTCATCAAGGATCCATCCGTCACGTTTGTAGCCATTGCAGTTACTCACCGGCCTTTATGGCCCTAAAACAGCTGCTCCATTTTGCAGCAAACATCATCAGATAACCTCAAGTTGGCCATAGTAGCTGATGAGACCGGCAATGTATGATATATAATAGTCACAAACATACTTTTCCCCACCTGCCCGTCCGTGGTCGTCAATGCGGTATAGCTCCGCACCAAGCACGCACCACAAGAGGGAATTGGAACGTGGGGGGGGCAACGAGAGAATGGAGAAAGACATGCAGATATCAGATCGGGAAGTCTTGGGGATAAGCAGATAGTCTATAGATATTACAGGCAAACTAAACAGTCTTAAAGACAAGAAAAAAAAACAATCGTCAAACATAGCAAAAAAAAAAAAACAAGACAAACAAAAAGCAAAGTGGGAGGAAACAACGACCATGAGTAAAAACATATGGTAACCCTGAACCCCAGCAATCGTCATGATCATCGTAACCTGCCAAAGCAGTCTATGTCCAGTGAAAATTCACGTAGTAGAAGGCATTAAGCAGTAAACTGGGAACGTAATCTTGGTTTACTGGCTCAAGTTTCTACCACCTATTCCCCAGCACCAGCTTCTTCCCAAATGTCCTCCCCAATACCGGCAGCTCTCTCTTCCACCGCGTTTCCTTGGCCTTCGCTTCCTTCTTCATTGCTCGCTTTCTGAGCTATGCTTGCCAAAAGCTACTCCCATCCGCATCATCATCACTCCCATCACTAGTCTTCGTGTACCACATGCTAAACCTCCTCGGCTTCTTCGCCTTCTTTGGCGGTACCTGTCCCGAGGAATTAACCGATCTCTTCCCCTGATCATCAGCAGACCCTCGGGTCACTGTCACCTGCGTAGTCCCCGTAACCGCACTAGCAGCCGCCGACGAATACGGCCTAGGCTCCCGGTCACGCCCCCAGATTCCCCAGACCGATTGGTTCATGTCTGATTTCTGCGACTGGGGCGGCGGCGATTGCGAAGATGATAGCAAAGGGTGTGCAACGTGTTCGCGCTCGCGCTGCTGTTGCTGGTGGTGGTGGTGATGGTGAGTGGGGGATGTCCGGCGGGGAGTACGATCATCGGGGGCCGGCGGGGAGGTCGTTGAAAGGCCAAGCGAGGGGTGCATAGTAGCGGAATAGATGCGGCTGGGTGATGCTAACAAATCTTCAGGTGCGGGGGTTGATGTTGGAGAGACTGCCGCGTGATAGGTGGGGAAGGTGAAATCTTGGGAGGTTGATCGTGAGATTATCTTGGGAGAGATGATATGAGAGGGGCTAAGAATGGTTTCTGTGATAATGGTTGAGGTAATGGGTTCGTGGGAGGATGGGGCAGCGCGGGGGGACCAAGGAGCAGAGGGGTGGTAGCTTTCCGGAAGGGTTTCGGGGGTTTGTGAGGCGGCATGACCCTCAGAGGTCTTGAAGCTAGCTTCGGACTCGGCAGTGGCCTTCTCATAATGTTTATGAGAGGTCTCAGGAACCTTTGTCTCTGAGTCTGTCTGCGTGCTCTCCCCAATTTCAGTATCTTCAGCTTCATTATGCTTTGTTTGAACTTCTTCTTCTGTCTTTTGTTCCGCTTCATTCTCCTCCTTCTTCTCATCATCCTTTCCTTCAGCCTGTAACAAATCGTTAGCAAGCGCACGTTGGCCTTCCAGAGTATTTTCCCCCTCCATCTCCGGATTCCCATTATGGTCCTGGGTACTGAGACTCACCACCTCAAAATCGCTCTCATCCGTCGCTGCTGGCTCCAGCGCCGGTGCCGGACTAACTGAGCGGGTACGCCGGCCCCCATGAGCCGAATCCTGGGAATGCGTGGCAGCTAGAAAGGCTTCCGCCTCTTGTTTGGCGCGGTTACGGGGAGGAATTGGTGGGGCAATGTGCTCCTCGGTGGTCTCCGGGTCGGCAAAGGGGTCAGTAGTAGGAATGACGGCAGGGTGTTCGATGTCGGAGGGCTCGGGAATGATGGCTATTGAAATGGGGGCAGGAGCAGGGTCGGGAGTGTCAAGACTGATGATGGGAATGCCAGCGGACTTATAAAGGCTGAAATGGGCATCTTCCTGGGCAAGTTCGGCAGTGGTGTGCTCGGAAGGACCGTCAGGACCATCGCCGACCACTTCGTGGACTTCATGGACTTCATGGTCATCGTCGTCTTCCTTATGAATTGCCTCGTCGTGATCCAAGTCAATGGCACTATCATCCGCAATCTCAGCTTCGTCGACCTTCTGGACCTTCTTCTCAATTCCAAACGCCATCTCAGCCTCATTTTCCGCCTCAACATCAGATTCTTCCTCCGAAGCGGCCGCCGATCTAGCAACAGCCTCGGCTACTCTCTTGAGCTCCCTCTCCCGTTCTTCCCGCATCCGAACCTCCTGCCACTCCCGCAACTCACTTGCCCTCCTCATATCCTCCACCATCACTCTCTTCCGTTCCTCATCTCGTTCCTTCTCCATTTCCACCAGCTGCTCTCTGGCCTGCTCCAGTAATCTCTCGGCCGTAGCTCTGAGGACGGTCTCCTGCTCTTTCTCTCGCTCCAACTTCGCATTCTCCGCTTCCAACCCATCCACTCTCATTTCAAACTCAGTCACGGCATCCCTCAGTCTTCCGACCATTGCTGTCTCCTTAGCTAATGCCTCCCTATGCTCCTCCGCCTCTTGAATTCTCTTCTCCTCCCGTCTACGTTCTCTGTCCTTTCCCTCAGCCTCCAATCGCTTGGCCGTAAGAATACCCGAGCTCATAACGGCACACAAAGCCGGAGCATTCGCCAATGTAACCCACCCCTGAAGCTCCTCGGCTTTCTCATCATTCTCATGATATTTCTCGACAAGCTTCGCCAACTTCTCATCGACGGCAACATGGGCACCCCGTCTCATACTCAGGATATCCACAACATCGCGATCTTTCATCCGCCCAGCCAACCGGTCAAACTCGGTGCGTGCGGCGGCGGCAAGCGCGGGGTTAGCTGAGGGACCCGGACACGCAGCGGCAGCAAGGACATCAATGGATGATTCCATAGCGGTCGTCAAAGACCGGCGGGAATCCTTATTGTTGAGGGGAGGCGTAGCGTAGTCGCCGGTGAAGGAGTGGTGGATGAAAGCGTAAAGAACAGTGGCGGCTGATGGGGACAAAAGGCCAGTAGGGATGATAGATTGGGGGATAAGGAGGGACTTGGCGTCGAGTTCGACGGAACGGTTGGATTGGAGTTGGTCCAGGGGTCTAAGTGGTAAGCTGTTAGGATGGATGGTGGTACAAAAGTAGGAGGAGAGGATGACTTACGAAAATGACATTGTGAAAATTGTGAAAGTGAGTCTCCCAACAATGAGAGACTACTTAGTGACGTGAAGTCAAAAATGAATATGGGTAAGGAAGTGATAACACGCGTGAAGGTGATTTAAACGGAAGGAGCAAAAAGATGGGTAACACAAAACAGTTCAAATGAAAGCAACTACCCTTTTTAGTGTGAATAGTAAGTTTAACGGCTTATAAAAGCAAAACGATGAATCAAGATAGCAACGAGACAAAAACGCTAAACGGGAAACAGGATACAATGCAAAGTAAAGAAAATTAAAAGTTCCCAAGAAGAACCAAGTCGTGGTGTCTTCGTAAATCGTAAATCAATCAAAGGCATTCAAGATCAATAGAACATCAACAAAGCATGAATTGTAAAGCTCGCTTCAAACGGCTTACAGGAACTGGAAACAAAAAAGAGCAAGAAGAAACTTTAAGATTAGATAGAGGATACCTAGGATCCCGTCGTTACCTCGAGTAAACGATGAAGTAAATAATAGAGACCACAACAGAAGGACTCCGTGTTCTTATATATCTATGCCCTAGCCGGAGAGATATCAGCAGCTCTTTCCCCAAGGGTCACCGTCTTTTTGCAGCTCGGTTGGTTTAATGGATTCTTCCTACGTGTCCGGCATCCTCTCGTTTCCATACATTCAGACGCGGGGGTGTGTGATGATAGACACTTAGACATCACATGTACAATGTACAATCTGCATCTGCCTACCTACCTGTCAGTTTGTGTGTACATACATGCACCATTAATCCACCCAAGCGGCTATCAGAAACCCAATAATAGATACATGACAATGTATGATAGACCGCATGCATAGCCAAGTCTCACTGAGTCCGTTATCCCAGTACAGATTTGCATTTTGTGCTGATATCCGACACATCGCGATACGGACGCCCTGCAGTGGTTAGGCTGCGAGGGTTTTGCGGTTAGGGATGATGTGTTATTCTAAAGATGGGCCATCATACAGCTCCCTCGGGGCTTTTCAAATGCCAGGTCATGATTCAGAAAATCAAAATACTCGGAGATATTTTGTTCGCAGTATTGTATTTAATTCCAGATAGGTTATTGCTTATGGGGGCTGTGACTAACACTATCCAAAAAGGGAAAAGACCCTAGAGGGCCGAGTATTGGTACCTGACACGAACAAGATCTCAAGAATTCACTAGATATTAGATATAAGGAGTATTTGCGAACCTTGGTTACCAATAATCCACTTAGACTACAAACAGATAACAAAGAGCAATACTTGCTCCGAATAGATATTCACACAACATACGGAATGATAACACCCGCATATCATTCCGGAGTTCCCTCGGACCCCCGTTACGCGACACTCCCTTCTCACCCCAACCTCATATATATCTACCCTCACCACCATGAAATCAAGATTAAGCGTTAAAGAAGCAAATATATAAGGAAGTACAAAGAAAAAATAGAAGAAAAAAAAGCCACACTCCGTATCTTCTTTCCTCATCAATCACCCGCCACCAATCTCAGCCCCAAAACCATAAAAACCCAACCTCCTAGCCAACCCCATCCCACCACGTCAACGCCAAAACCTATCGCTGCCCAAATTGTCAGACAAGTGCTCTTGGGGAGGATTACTCTGCATCATGCAGTCAGCTGGCGGACCGGGGAGGTAAAACTTAGGATAACGAGAAGAGCAAATACAGATTGGAGGATCTTCCTCTCCGATCGATATATTTGTCTGGTGGCCGTCTATTTGGGTTGATAGTAAGAGGAATAAATCTCTCGCCTCAAAAAAAAGACGTGATGCAAAATGATTGGATACAAATTGGGTTGGGGTGGGAATCATGCAGTGTGAAGTGTTCTGTGGGCCGTGGTGATGAGCCGATTGGGCAGCATGTAAGGCCGGTGCCTAACCCTAGCCTAAAGTATTGATTGGTCTTTGCAATATTGTTCAACATCTTCATTACCACGACTCTATATCTCAAGGAACATTTAGATGTATTTATAATCCTACATTTTCTTTCATAGCCAAGATCTTTACTTTAGGTCTCCCCAAAGACAAAGAGGCCCTTGCCTCCTCTAAACCCTTCCAACCCCTTCTGGATAATCCCCTTCAACTTCTCCTCTTCCGTCCCCCAATCCCACTTCTGCTCAATGTACGGCACATCCTTGAATCGCCCTTGTCTCATCAGCTCCAAAATATCGTTAATCGTCACCTTCCTACCCTCCGGATCCGCCTGATTCCATCGTGTCAGCCAGAACCCCAACAATCTAATATCTTTGAAAATCATGATACCTGCCGGCACCTGCGAAGGTTCCCGAGCAGCCATGGCACCATAGGTGACGATCGAACCACCTTGCCCCATAGTCCGGGCCATCGACGTAAGCGACTTCCCGCCAACGCAGTTCATTCCAAGACCAACTTCATCCTTCCCAACAATCGACTTAAGCTGTGCCCCCCACTCCCTCGACGTAAACTCCGAATGTGTAACAACAGCCGTTGCCCCCAATTCCAAAAGTTCCTGCTTTAAAGCTTCCGTAGCCTCTGGCGTATCGCGCTCACGGATAACATTAATCGACCGCAGACCCCAAAGTTTTCCAAACTGAATAGCAGCTCTCCCAACTCCCGAGTTGGCTCCATTCTGCACGAACCACTTGCCGGAGTTTGGCTCCAAGGGAACCATCCCCTTCAGATTCTTCTCCGGGCCATACATTCTCAAAATCCGGTATGCCGTGCTTGGGTTCACTGAGACCGTCGCAACCTGCGTAGGCGTAAGCCCCGTCTTGTCAATCGGCATCAAGTCCTTTTCCTCGGCCAAGGCATGCGTACGCCAAGTACCGAAACCCGACGTTGCGGGAATCACCCAATCGCCAGGCTTAAGAGAGGCCGAAGAGCCAGCAGACAGAACTTCAAAGACAGCTTCATTTCCGGGAATGGCAGAGGGGACAGAGGTGCCGATTAGTTGAGTGTATGTGGGTTTGACACCGTAGGTCCCTTGAATAGTGTTGATGTCGGCGGGGTTGATGGGGGAGGCGAGCGTGCGGATGAGGACGGAGGATGACGGGATCGTGGGGGATATGGAGTGGGTGTGAACACTGGAGTGACTGTTAGCATCCAGAATACGAATAAAGCACCGAAGAGTTGTCATAATTAGTGGAGTTTACATACCTCAACACATCAATGGGATTTCCCGTTTCTGAGTACACCAAACTCTTTGCCTGAGTGTAACCATATGGCCCCGACTTAAAGCGCCTCTGAACCATCGGGACCAACTGCGCCTTGCGCAAAACAGCAAAAGGGCGAGACATTCTGTATGTGAAATCGCTCAATTATGATATTGCCAATTCGTAATATCAAGAAAGGCAAATGCGCCGCGAACTCTGCAGTCGGAAAATCGCCAGACGGACGAGGGAGTCGATGCGCGCAAGCGATGAATCCTGCGGGGTGATGCGGATTTCTGATTTCGATGGAACGATTCTTGGATTGCCGATAGTACCGCTGTAGAAGCCGAGGTGGTCGTGAGTGTGGACTAAATGGCAAATTGGATAATAGGGTATCGCCAGGCCAATTTGTTTAGGGAGCTCAGAATGCAAGTTATGGTTGCGTAGCCATCTCCAATGAATTCCGCTCCCTTGAGCCGTAGACAACCCTTTTTGGTTAAGTTGCAACCAATCTTTTCGTCATTTGCTCATCATCGCGCCACCACATTTCTCTCATACCAGACTCAAAGTAAAATATCATATTTATATTAATTGGGGCAATTATCCAGTAGATAATGCCTGTATTCGTAGCTAAATAAAAGTGGTTTTGGAAAGATCAACTCCGACTATACAAATCCAACTGTGAATTGAAGCCACACATCATCTAACCTTACAGCTGACAGCTCAAACCACTTACATCACCAGAGTGGCCACCAGAACGACGGCATGTTATCTATCTTCAATCAGCTATATCCCGATCTATATTAGAACCACATATCACGGAATCTGACAACGCCATGATTCATCTCTTCTTGCCCTAGCCACGCTTCGTATATGCAGCCATGCCGCTTTCACAGTCGCTCCTTGCATGATACGAGTATAACTGATCCCACTATATCTTGACATACACCAAAGTCACAATATAGGCATTTGAAAATGATTTTTTTATAAAAAACAGCACGGTATTTCAATAAACAATAAGAAATATATTCAAATGAATGTGCCCGAGGACGAGCTGGGTATCGCGAGTTAACATCTTCAAGATTTCCCCGTCATCAACTTTCCAAGCTCTTCCACTATTCCCTCTACTCTTGGAATATAGCCATGCTCCCCATATCACTATGTCTGCATACAAGACTCAGTCTTGATAGACATCCCCTCATCTTTTCTCTCTCCGAAAACTCGGCTTTTCCGCCGCGCCAACATCGCCACTGGGAAACAAAGGGGTATTAAAAAAGCAAACAGACAAGTGAAACAGTCGGAACAAATGGAATATAGCATCGCGATTCCATCATACTCCGGCTATTAAATCAACCAGAGGGGGAATCATGCGACATCAGTCCAGACCAATCTCGGCTCGAGGCGTAGACAAGGCATTATGTGGCGAAGAGTTATGAAGTAAAGGAAATCTTGGAGCAGGTAAGATATGTGGGGTCTGGGGAAAGGAGACAACAACAAAACAAAGAGTAAACAAAGTCAAATAAAGAAAACCAATAACAAAAGTGGATATATTCGGGGACAGCATAAAACACCGGCCCCGAATGTGATAAATGATTGTAAGAAGAGTACAACCGTCCAATCAGTCGAAGGGGGAATGAAGGGTAGGGTCGGAGTCGTCGTCGCTCGTCAACGAAAAAGAAAAATCAAAAACTCAGGAGACTTGGTTGGGCCATTATTGGGGCCAAATGCTGACTTTAGAAATGAAGTAAATAGTCAAGATGGTGAGAATTGATATGCGCAAGAAACAACAAAAAAAAGGTAAGGGAAAAACAGAAACAAATAGAGTCAAGGAAAAATAAATAGGAAAAATAAAGATAACAGAGGCCCAGAAATACCAAAGACACTGTATA
The DNA here is from genome assembly GCA_001640685.1 of Catunica adiposa. Taxonomy (NCBI): domain Eukaryota; kingdom Fungi; phylum Ascomycota; class Sordariomycetes; order Microascales; family Ceratocystidaceae; genus Catunica; species Catunica adiposa. Next base: position 63,590 of record LXGU01000137.1, read on the forward strand.
CAGCATGACAAGTATTGTTGATGCCACTGTATTTTCATAGAGTCTTGTCGATACAAAATTGGATGGTCTGGTATTCTTAAGGCTTGTTTAAGAAAAAAGCGATGGCATTTGCATCTCCAGAGAATGTGTAGAGACAAACATTATGCATGCCACAGCATTGTCTGACAAGTCGTCTCCTCCTGTATTTGAGTCTTGGGCAAGGCATCTGTTATCAGATCGACAAAATAGTGAGCTGTAGGGTGATGCTTCTCCACCATGGCATAGTTCTCAGCCATCCAAGCAAAGAAGAAATCTGGAAGACGACGTGATAACTGCATACTCCATCAAGGAAATAAGGAGACAAGCCCGCGGCGGTCGCTTATTTGAAGCCCTTGAAGAAGGACTCGTCCGAAATAGTTCCCGCATTTCCGAGGTCAATGCTAGTCTCAACAGCGCGAATCTCAGGAATCATGGGCGGCGGCGGGCCGGCGGGTTTCTTGGGCTCTTCAGGAGTAGAAAATATCAAGCTAGAGCGCTTGGAGCTGGTATCGGAAGAACGAAGGCGTTGGAACCAGCCACTACGGCGTTTGCTCTTCTTGTCGTCGGTAATGGAAGCATTGCTGCGACTATCGGGGCGTGCGGTTCCCAGAGACGTGGTAGAACCTTGATCATTTGCGTAAGCGTGGTTCAACATATTGCGACTAAAGAGTCGGCGGATAGTTCCAGGACGGTGCGAAGAAGAAGTTGGTGATAGGGGCACATCATCAACAGCAGGACGCTTTGAGCCAGCCAGCGAGGCAGGACTCCGAAACTTGGAACTCAAAGGCGATGCACCATGGGGCCTGGATGCCGGGGGAGAGGAAAATATCATACCGTTACCGTTGCCATTGGCAGTCACAGGCTTCGCGGGGGTAGCAACTGTCGACACTGCGGCGGCTGCCTTCGGGGCAGGAGGGGCAGAGACCGCAGGAGCAGCAGTCTGAACGACTGGCGGAAGAACGGGAGCAACTTCATGCTTGGGCGACGGTAGCGGGGGCGGGATATCGGTACCATCAGTCAGCGACTCGAAGTTAAAGTTGAGAGCCGGGAGCTCGAAGCGCTTCGGCGCATCCGTCTTGGTGGGCATTGTAGATGTTCTTTTAAAGGGCCAAAAGGAGGTCAAGGTAGATCCAATAGCAGGTGACGAACGGGTTTGGACGTCGGTTTCTTCTTCTTCTTCTTCTTTTTCGGAGTTTTCGTCAACGGCAGAAGTTGGCTCCTGGTTGGTTGCAGTACTTTTGTTCTCGGGAGAAGAGTGGTTGTCGATGGTTATCGGGGGTTTGACGTCGTCGGTGGTAGCAGCACTGGTAGAAGGTCCGGCACTAGAGGGGGAAAATACAGAAGTATGGCGAGAGTGATAAGTGAGAGTGCGCGAATCGTGTAGACGAGACGATGCGGTAACCAAGGTAGAAAAGAAGCGCACAAACAACGGCCGAAGTGTTACACCTGGTGGTTTATTTGAAGCACACGCTGTTGTAGTGTGGTGAGGATGGGAGGGAAAATCCGAAGCTCTGAGGGAATCCAGCGTGTCGACGTTTTTTGCGAGGGAATCGCAACTGCTGAAGAACAAGTGGGCTGGGTTCTATCCTGGGGGTTGGTGTTAGTTTTGATGTTTGGGTGGGCGTGGCTGCAGCGTCTGGATTTGGAGGAGGGTGGGTAGGCCTGCTCTGACTTCCTTGGTCTTGGTCTCTGGAGAACAGACGACGCCGCACTTCTGCTACAGCCGATGAAAAGAGCACTGACAGTGTATTTTATGGGTAAGGTTATACCGATATCAAATATCTATATATAACAAGAATACTTCCTATCGTGAAAGAGAACAAAATGCAAATTTCGTTCGTCTTCTTGGGAAGTGACTAGGTGGTTCCAAAAATTCTGCACGACGACGAAGTGGGCAGACACCAACTATTTTAGGCTCGAGCTAGGGAAAGTGGACGACTGGTAGATAATGTGATGGAGGTGGCGATCCAAGACTTTGTTTCAAGGTAAACACTGCGCAAAGAACAGGCCTAATCCTGACGACTGAGAATATTCACGAGACGTAAACGACGATGATCCTGAAGCCCAGATGCAAAATGTCAGTGTGCTGTCTGTAACAAGAAACAGGGAACAAAAGCCTAATTTCAGCAACTTTTTCTGGCTTCTTGCAAGTTTTCTCGTTTCTGATCCAGGATATACAAGGGGCTTGGCTGTATAGACGACTCTCTGGCTTATAACCCAAGTGTTTCTTGAGACTCACCTAGGATAATAGACGAATAAATAGGATCACGAAATTGAAAGTTGTGAAGGATCACAAGCACGAAGAAGAGACAAATAACACACAATTACCAGATCGAAAAGGAGATTGACTATGAGGGGCCTAATTATCAAATAGCGAAAAGGGCTAGTTGAAATGAGGATATTGATGTCCTGTTTTCAGTAGCTTGTTGTGTGTTGATGAATCAATAGGCACTATCAGATGAGACTGTTAAGTGGGAGCGAGCCCAAGGCCACTTCTTAACAGAATGTGAGAAGGCTGGTGTTTATGAAAGGGTACAAAAGGCTTGTCTAATCCAGACAAGGTAAGCAAGACAGAGCCGGGGTAGTTGGCAGGGTCGGCTTCGGGGGGAATGTATAATATGATCCGTTAAGAGGTCAGAGAGGAGTCCAAGAAGGTATATGTCTTGATCTGTATATTACTGGTTCACTCTAGTAATATACGGGAGCGATGTTTTGATACGTTGGATCTCAATATTCGGCCGTTGTCTCGCTTGCGTCTAAGCGGTGCGTCACGGCGCGATAGGATGATTTGTGCGAGACCGAGCTAGAGTATTTGATCGTGGAATGTTGAACAAGGGCGTTATCGTTGTATGTGTAAGTGAGGAATCGATCAGTTTTTATGTGCAAATATGCAAATATGCGCTGGCGGAACCAATTCTTGTTACTCTAGAAATGTCGGTCGCCACTGATAGGTCTAAACACTATAGGGAAAGTGTACACAGAAGATATAATATTGAGATTGAATTTTTTTTTTTGGGGAGGGCTCTAAACAGATCAACTGACCAAAACGAAACAGCAATAAGATCAACAGGAGGCTGGGGATAGAAGATAGCCAGCAAAATGAGGCAAGGCCTTGCCAGTGTCGAAAGTGATGACAGGTGCTGGGGTTGATGACAATATTGTGTGGGTTGATGACCAGGGGAACTTTGGATATCAAAGCCAAGGCTTGATGAGAAACGAGTGAGATTAGGGAATGCGAAACAAAGACACGGATAGTGACAAGACAAAATGAAGGCGATGATCTCGAATCAATGGAATGAGAATGAAGACTATAGAGGAGTTGAAAGACGAAGAACTTCGCAAGGCGGGAATGCGGGGTAATTATTGCTATTTTGAACGCTTATGACAGTTCCTTCCCTTGCATTATACATTTCAACTGTCCCCCAGCGGATGATCTCGACCTTGAGTTGAGGCAGTTACATTTTATTTGGTGCTTGGTCATCCACCGTTCGGTTAACTAAATCCCACTTACGGTAGCCATAGGGGAAATGATACATAAGTGCGATGCACCAAATGCGTGGTCTTCTCACACAATCATGTGGTTGAGCACAAGTAACTCTGCTCCGAAAGCATATAGATCATGAATAGTGGTACTTTTTTCTCTCTCATCCATCCATCCATGCCGCGGCCGTGTTACTTATTTCCACAACAGCATTATCGTCAGATGCAATATCTCAGAGGCGAGAGTTGGTCACGGAGGGAAATCCTTCTACCCGCAGGTTTCCTCCCCCTGTGTACAATAAACGGGGAATATTCTATTTCATCATAGAACATAGGAAACCCTTTTTCCTGACTTGCCAAGATGCAGCATTCATTACTCCTCTCATGCTCCAGTCTACCAACCAGAGAACATTAGGTGCATCAAGGTTGCTAATTCTCCTGCAGCAGCGGGTATATTAGTCAGGAACAGAGACAAGGAATCAGGGGCAAACACAATAAGGATCGAGGAGAGCACACTTAGTGTCTGAGGGATTTGAAGACTGAAATTCATTAATTGAAAATTCATCCTTCCAACAGGAAGAGAAAACTATGATGCTACGGCGGCAAAACAAGTTGACAGGAACAGTTCACGGCATAAGCATTTATGGTATGCCTTTAACTAATGGCGTATCAAGTGGTCCAAGCCGGCCTGATAACCACGGCTTGTGTCCAGATAATAAACTATGGAAATTATGTACCCAGACATTTGGCAGGCTCCAAACGTTGGCATAAACACCATACTCCCCTACTAAGTACTTGTTGGCCGCGTCATTCACACATAATTGTGCAAGGCTATTCATCAAAGTTCCGAAAGCCTTGAACACACGTTCAACGGAGCTTTTCATCTCCATGATTAGGTCATTCTGCCCCTTCTCCTCTGTATTAGAAGACCTCCTTGCTTATACACCCTTCGCTTCCGCTCCCTAGGAACACAGTTCGCCATCCAAATATGCAAGCTCTATATGCAAGGAGCCAAAAAGCACAGACCGGCCCGGGAGAGCGTAGTGCAAGCCGGATATCCAGGATTTCTCGGTGATGGAAAGACTACAAAATCAATACTCGCGTTTGCATACACAGACATATCAGGTGCCACCCACCTGAAAAGGAGGCTAGTGAAAAAGAAAGCAAATAAGCGGATGGCACATAGTTTTCTTCTGACGAAACATTATAAGCAAGCTCGGCTTGCATACAAACTATGCACAGACTGCCGTGCACAACAAGTAATAAGCCATTCGTGGTCACGGCGTTGGTGCTTTCATCCCGATTTAGCACCAATGCAATCCCCTGATGCTGCGTTATGATCTCCTTTTGGAAAGCTATTAAACGTTGAGCTTATACTGATTCATACACTTTGAAAATATGTTGTCTTTCTATGAGGTAGTTATGGCAATAATAATACAAACCAATGATTCTCAGATCGCAGAATAATATGCAGTATTGGCCGCAGGGGGTATACATCGATACTTAAATTCACTTGTTCTCGGTGAAGACACGTGCAATCTTACTCGCCTTACACTAGCGTATCTGGTCTACGATGTTTCGAGCTGTGTCAGCTGCATATAATATCCCGAAATATAGAGCCACTTATACTAAATAGACTTGTCGCTTTCCCTATCAGAACTTAGCGTCTAAGCTAGCAATCTGACACTTGAAATCAATAATAACCAAGTATTTCTAGGTCCCCTAGCTGAAGCTGTCGATTACTTCCATTGTCACAGCTATCAAATTATCCCTTGCCTTTAATAACTCTATTCAAGCTGGCCTTTTCCAACCAGGGACCTCAATGATCACCACCATTCCCCTCACTGACCTTATCCATGCCCCATATTCCCAAAGAAGCCAAACACCCGTTTCCGCTATTCCCAAAAGCCCTCTCCAGATCCCATCTCCGAAATCCATCACAAACCCTTACCCCATCATCCATCCCCTCGTTATATACTTCCTCTCCTCACCTTCGGTACTCGGGGGTCCTTCCCATCGGGCGAGCTCCTTTCAATAACGACCTTGCACTCCTAGAATTTCCGACCAACCCTGCAGAGAATCCAAGCAAGTCATACCATGAGTTGTTCATGATCACCATTGTTGCTTGGGCCTGTGGTTAGATAGCCAGCCAATCCCCTGAATCGACCCTTTACTCCCGGAGCACTAAGCCTCAGTATAATTCCAGAGCCTTCAGAATACTTTCCATGCATAATCGGGCGCTTCCAAACAAATCTCACTAGCCATAAAACGCACAAGGCAACCATATAGACCCTGATGGTAACCTATGGGGCTACCAGCTCACATGCTACCTGCTCACGCACATTTATGTTAAATCTGTAGGCGATTCGTCTTTGTCGGTAGAGTGGACTCCTGCTCGGATACTTTTGTGGTATTGGTGTAAGTATATAAAGTGTGTATGGCGGAGGCTAGGCTAAGAAGAGGCATTATGCAGGTATTTCCAATGCTGTGTAGCGTGAAAATAAGAATCGATTGATGAGGTTGGGCATAGTGGCGAAGGCTTAGTGTAATGTTGGGCGGTGATTAATGCAAGCATTATGACTATACAAATTACTCTATAATGTCAAGGTCATCAGTAGGGTTAACAATATATATATACGTGGGTTAGTTATACTAGCTATTCGTGTAACAGCGAACCATGATGATCTCATAGCAGCTGTAACACTGGATATTAAAAAAGGGAACGTATGGGACATGAAGTGCGTCACTTTAAATGAAGTATTTTCTGTCAAATAGAATGTGAATGTGAGATTTCGCAATCACATCAATTCACAACTTTGTAATACTTAAATCTCAATGCCTAAAAACGTGACCTTAATTACGCCCAAAAACATAGCAACGCCAATCATTTACCAAGTTCCAACTATTTCCATAGCCCCAAAAATCTGGTGCGTTATTTCCCAAACCCATCACTAACCCACAAGATTCTCACATTATTTTTTACTCATCACCAAAAAAAGAAATACATTTTTAACGATTAAATCTCATCCGTATGCTTATTGTGTACTCCATCACTCAGAAAACAAAAAAGCCCTGCGTCAATGTTTTCACGATATCCTCTCCGATGGCTATTGCTACCTCTATTCTCCGTGACAACCCGTGTGATTGCCGCAGCTATCCCGGATATTCAGAGGCCGGGTGAAAAAGTGGATGAGAACTATGATTTTGACTTTTTAAAATGGAAGATGGCGGTTGAGAACGCAAGGTCACAGCCAGATAATGCACAGTGTCTGGTTTCCATGAAGACTTATCTATCAACTGTTGCTGGTGCTACTGAGTTACCCACAAAAAGTCTCATATTCTTAATATTGGCTATTTTATTTTGTATGTATGCTGGGACAGGAACTCACGAGGCATGGGCCCTATTACGGGTGGTACCTATTGGATCGATCTTCACGATCCCGACGAGTATGGGGGCATCATTCTGGAGGCATCGCCCGTTGGAATATGAGGACGTCATGTTTAACCCAGCGCCGAGGTGGCTGATGTACTATGAAAGACGGTCACCTTCAATGGTGTATAGAATGGAACAGGGTAAGGGTGAGATGTCGGAGAGAGAGCGGTGGGTGCGGAATGCAAATTGGGCAGTGGAAGGCATTGAGAGGTTAACCAATGAGAAGATTGATAATTATGATGGCGGGGGATACTTTTGGATGGTCTTTTCGCTTGTTCCGGGCCTGATGAGTATGGCGCTGCTGGCTTTGGTTGTAAGAAGGTTTGAACAAACGACGGTAGTCTTGTGGGCGTGTCAAGTAAGTTTGGTACAATTAGACGTGACAATGGACATGCATTGACAATAATACACAGACTCGGGGTCTTCCGTTCATTGGACCAGTCCTATCTATGATCGCTGCGATGCTTAGTGTACAATTTGCAGCTCCATACAAAAAGAACTATAACTTCCGGGTTTCCCGGCGCCCGGTTGGCATAGAATTTGCCAAAGAAGTCACCAAAATATCGCAGCAGGGCATTAGCCTATTAGCAGATCTTGACTCCAAGTCTAGTGGTCCTATTAATAAGGTCTTCAATCTCACAGATGATCCTTATCCGCGGACCTATCACCCTGATAAGTCGTTATCATATGTTGTGATTTCCTTGGCCAATGATGATAGTGATGTTAACTACATCGACTTGGCAATCCGCGCGTTAAGTTTATTCTCAGTTGTCTTGAACGTTTTCATTATTTGGTCATCATCATACTTAGTTCCGGGCGAAATCCTGTCGACAGCATTTGCATATTGGTACGCCGTTGGGATAGGGCGGTCCGCAGGGCTGTCCATAATAACTCAAATGATGTCAAAGGCACTGGGGAGGTTTCCGGTCCATCATATAATTGTAAAGGAGAAAGCTGAGCTCGAAGTCATGTTGCGACGCATGATTGATATGGACTTGCAGATGGAAATTAATGGTCGCGTATTTGTTCATGGGCGGGAAGTGGCAGGATATGAGCAGTGGTCATGGTGGGGGACGTATCTTGGGCTGTTGGGCAAGCCATTTGATATTAGAAATGGTGTTAGAAGATGAGCCAGTTTTATCCACTTAAATTATACTAAACCCTTTATCACTATAGCTTCCTATGATCTTCGAGTATTGATCACATACTTTAAAATCTGACGCTGATGTCATCAGCTTCTAAGCTTCCAGCGCGGCTTATATATGACCCCACTTATCTGTCAAACCCATAGACATACCCCACTTTTTGCCAGATGGAGCGTCCAGCTTCAATGAGCTCAGCCAAAAGCACATAATATATGCAAGGCATGACACGGAAATCACGATTGAACATTATACAAAATTTTTTATTAACAACTATAAACAATTTGATCAGCTAATCTTAATAATCAGATACATATTTTGTTTTTCTGTATATTGAAACTGGCCAAGCCATTCACCAGATACCTGGGTTATATTATCAGCGCACTTCCTTAGCGAATGCTTGTTACCTGCTTGTCCATCACCCCGCAATTCAATCCCAAAACCACCACCAATCCCATTTATCTCCATACAGCCTCGCCCCTGCCACCATCACGAACACCAACGATCGCGACGTTAATCCCTATCATCACGATATTTCAATATTAAATCCATCATGGCGCTTCCCAAGAGAATTATCAAAGAGACAGAGCGGCTCATGGCCGAGCCGTACGTTCTACTGGCGCATCTAGGTGATTCGATTGATCAGTTTCGCTAACTTTATGTTTTGCCGACTTTAGCGTCCCGGGTATTAGCGCCGTGCCGCATGAGGATAACTTGAGATATTTTGATGTTGAGATCTATGGCCCTTCGCAATCGCCGTACGAGGGTATGTATCATCACATTGGTGCCTTTTCCGCTGTTTGGATGACGTAATCAAGCACGAGGCATTACAAACCTGCTATTCTACGACTTGGAGGAACATGTACCAGTATGATTTGAAGTATTTATCGCGATAGTTACGTTATCGATATGCGGAGAGGAATTGCATGTTCCGCAAATATACTAATGCTGTTAAATTCGTTTAGGTGGTGTCTTCAAGCTTGAGTTGTTCCTGCCCGACGACTACCCTATGACTCCCCCTAAGATTCGCTTCCTCACCAAGATTTTCCACCCCAACGTTGACAGACTTGGCCGTATCTGCCTTGATGTCCTGAAGAGTAAGCCGAAACCCCCAGAGTGCCGTAACACAACATTCCTCAGCAAGTAGTATCCGGTTTTGGCGAGCTATGGCGCTAACTAGATCTATCAGATAATTGGTCACCAGCCCTTCAGATCCGGACAATCCTGTTGTCCATCCAGGCGTTGCTTGGTGCACCGAACCCGGATGACCCGCTGGCGGCGGATGTAGCGAAGACTTGGAAAGAAAACGAGCCGGCAGCTATTGCGACGGCGAAGGAGTGGACCGAGAAGTACGCGAAGAAGTCAGAGTAGGCACATGGCGAGGCTTGGTATAGTGGAAAGATGAAAGTATAATATATATTTGGATTAGATATCAGGAATGATGATTTGTTAGTCTGCCAACCGCTTCTTGCATTCAAAACTGTGCCGTTAGATTACTATTGTAATGGGAGAAAGGATTAAGTTTTAGAGCGAGTGTCAGGTCCTTTCTGTGCTGGCCATGATGAACACAAGTCCACGGCTTTTAGTATTACTATGAATGGGATACCTAAATTGCAGAAAGTATGATGTTCGGCTTTGATAATATAAGTTTAAATTATATTATACTAGTTACATGAGCAGTCGTGTTACATTACAACCCTATGTTTACTTTGAACATTATACCATACAATACTTGATATTCAACTTAGGTTCTCACATGATTTTACTAAACTTATTTGGAGTAACAAGGAAAAAAACATTTTTTGAACAACGGAGCAAAAAAACATACAACACCGGGTATTCCCACGTGGTCACCCACCGTAGTACTAATCCGGCGCTCTGTGGCTTGACTATGGGGGAGCAGACGGGACCCCGTATTTTCCACAGGCTATGGTCGTATGTGCCAGAATACGTAGTACAAAGAGTTATAAGGTGAATACTTTAATTTGTGACTAGACCACAAGAATCTTTGAATATTAAACGATATGGATACTTTGTTACGAAGGTGTGAAGAATCGAGGCGAGAGCACGATAGGCG